>JAPYZC010006307.1:0-15080 GCA_030522665.1 Ichneumoninae sp. A BG-2022a | reverse complement strand
AGGGGCCGCGACGTTGGGGCGGGTGAATTATCGCAAACGAACGTTTTACGTTAACTAAAAGAGTTGGCCCGATTGAGCGACGAAAGAGAGGATATATAGCGAGTGCGCGGGAAAGTACTTGAAGTGCATATTAAAGTATCAAGTCCTCGAAGAACTGAGCGCTAGGTAGTTTTTGAGTACTGGCAGAACTAAATTCTTGAAGTAATGAATAATGGGCACTGACTCAGTACTTGATGCTTCAATACGTATACAAGTAGTTAGTGCATTTTGCCTAGCTTTGATCTTGCCCACAAGATAATCCGGTCCGACGACGAGAGTCGGAGCNNNNAGGGGCCGCGACGTTGGGGCGGGTGAATTATCGCAAACGAACGTTTTACGTTAACTAAAAGAGTTGGCCCGATTGAGCGACGAAAGAGAGGATATATAGTGAGTGAGCGGGAAAGCGAGCAATTTAACGAGCCACCCCGGATCGTCTACTCCACGCCATGTTCACCAAGGAGCCCGAGCACCGGTGAAGCGTAGGGTCGACGATAAATTGGCGGTTCCAGAGTGCCCCGGGGAATGAACTGACGAAAATATAGCGGCGGGCCGCGAACTAGGAATTGTTAGTTACTGCCTACCACCGTGAAATATATGAGTTCGGCGCCGTCGGTGAGTATGGAAACGGCGGGGGTGGCTTGGGTGGTTGGTGGCTTGGGCGGCGGTGGCCACGAACCTATCCTCAAGTGGCGCAGCTTCGCTATCTCGTACCTCGCGAACCCTAGAAAATTCTCTCGCCAGCCACGAATGACATAAATAGCCGGGCCGCATCGTACGAGCGCACCGCACGGCATTCATAACGATTTCAACGCCACTTAGAATATTTGTATGGCCTCGCGCGAACGTACGGAGACGCGGTGGGATGAAAGTTGCCGGAACGTCGGGTGCTGCTGCATGTTGCATGCATCCCGGAACTATCGCGTCGGCTCTGGGAATCCTGAGGTGCGAACGTAAGGCTGAGGCCTCCGCATCGGTCGATCGACGCGAGGGTGGAGGAGGAACCTTCAGGCCGCTTTCGTTTTATGGTTGACGTTTTGAACGCGTAGGGAAAAGTAGTGTGGCTGAGACTGCTTCAGGTTTGGGACTCGCCCAGATTTGTTCCATACACTTTTCCAGAGTCTTCCCTAGCAATCGCGTTCAGCCTGGGAAATTTTGAGTAATCAATCCCATACACTTTTCCAGAGTCTTTCCCAGCGATCGCGTTCAGCCTGGGAAATTTTGTGTAATCAATCCCATACACTTTTCCAGAGTCTTCCCCAGCGATCGCGTTCAGCCTGGGACATTTTCGGGTAATCAATCCCATACACTTTGCCAGACTTCGATTTCCATCCTAATCGGCATAGGCAATATTCGCCGATCTTGCCCCATATTGAGAGGGCGAATCCGAACGCGCGCTACCTATTGGCTACATATTAAATAGTAGGGGGAGCCGACTATGCTAGACTACCCCTGGCACAAACTGGGACAGTGTCACAAACTGGGCTGTTTACCTTACTACTTCTTTCCAATATTTTATACAAATTTTTTTGTATAGGGTAGATGTGGTGAATATTGCTCGGTCCATACATCACTGATTTCCATCCTAATCCGGATGGAAATCAATTCGCCGCTCTTGCCCCATATTGAGAGGGTGAATCCAGCAGCCCGGGCCAACTTCATTCGATCTCGTCGGGAAGTACCGGAGAGTCGCTGGTGGAAATTTCCGAGCGTTACATCGGGGCCTCGTCGGGGCCTTCACCGGACTTCATCAGCGCTTGATGTAACGCCCCAAAACGGTTACCTGGCGTTGACGACAGAGCCGTGTGCGAGCGGAGGAGTGCGGAAATCATTGGTAATTGCAAAATCGTTGTACCCTAGAATTTTGTACCACTGTTCCGCGCATTCCCGATGGCCATGTTCGTACTACCGCGTCCAACCGGGCTGTGCCGCATCCAGGGTACGGCTCGCACGTTGCGCAATTCACCTCCGTGTACGCTTTTTTTTTATTCTTCCCCTTTCTCCGTGCCTGAGTTGTTCCCGCTGAATCGGACATTTCGCACCGTCGACACAACGACCGCGCCGGAGCCTCAGTCAGGACGCAAAAAGGGCGGTCTAGCGTTATATACAATGTCTATTTATTTGCGGACAAATTCAATGGCGAGAGAGAAGGGGCGTCCCGTCGCAGTGTGAGAATGGACCGCAGGACCGAAAACGACGCCGCTGTGAGCTGCACGCGGAAACGACGCGGAGGTGGACGACGGAGACGACGAAATACGTGGATGGAATTCGTCCTCGACGGCCTGCGGCTGACCGGAGTGACCGGCTGTTGGTGTGCTGCCTTTATATATGATCCGGCCAGAGAAATCCTCCAGACCGAGGTGGCCAGCACAAAGTTAGTAGGGCGCGGAGGAGGGGGCGGGGGGCGAGAAACTGCTGGGGCAAACTTGTATAGTACAGACATAAAACCCATTAAACCCCAACATGGAAATCCTGATCATAGATGCAGGCAAGTTCCCCAGCGACGTGGTCGCAGTTTCGTATGAAGTCCCCAATCATTGACAAGTTGCACTTGCGTCGGGCGGGTTTCTAAAATCATACGATGACGTCTTGCCGGGGGAAGTATGGACAAAAAGTTTCGAATGGCTCGATGGCAAATTGTTATTTTTTCTCGACACGGTAGCAAGTGGCGTGGAATTACCGGGGCTGAGCCAACGTGCCAATCGAGGGACACGGACGGTCGCCCGGGGTTTATGTCACTGTAACACGAAACCATGCTAGAGGGCCATAAGGTTCCAGCCACCGATCCGCCTTGGCGCGATTAGCTTGCAAGTGCAACCAATGTTGACAGAAATATGTTGAAATGTGTTAGAATCTACGCTAACATTAATGGGCGCGTCGCGATTATTTATTGTGTCTTTTCTCCATGCATATGTGCGTCATAACGATGTATCGTCAAATAGAGGCACGACCAACATTTAAAGCTGCTGTCAGGCCTTCGTTCTCCTGAATTTCGCAGGCAAAGAGCTGGCGCCGCATGGAGACGAGTATTGTATTAATGACTAGATCCTATATAGGAAACGGAGGACACACTGCAATTTGCGCGATTTATGTCACTGTACGACGAAACCATGCTAAAGCGCCATAAGGTTCCGGCCACCGGTTTGTCCTAGTGCGCTTACCTTGCAACTGCAACCAATGTTTACAGCGATTTGGAAATTTGTAGAATTTACGTTGAAAATTATGCACGTTTTTCTCCGTTCTTGTGTGTTTTTGACTATAATTATTTGCGGTCGAGCTAAGAGACGCGCGACCAATATTTAAAGTTGCGTGACCTCCGTTCAGGCTTTCATTCTCCCGAATTTCGCACAAAGCGATGAGCTCGCAACGCACGGAGAATAGTATTGCAATAATTACTACATCTTATGTAGGAAACTAAGTATCTACTGTCATCTGCGCGATTCCTCATATAGGGTAAATGTGGGGAATATGGAGCGGTCCATATATAATTGATTTACGTGTTTATCGAGATGGGCCATGTTCACCATTTTACCTTACATCGACAGGACTTTAACATACATGTGCAACTGTGAAGTATCGAAGTATCGGAACTATCGCTATAATCGATAACTAGACTGTCGCCGTGATTGTCATAATCGTCTAGCTAACGTTTCCTACACACGTTTAGTGGGCACAGTTCAGTGCTGACTTCATATAATACAAAGTGGTGCAGCATCTGGAATGATTGCCCAAAATCTCGCAAGACGCACGTTCGTGTCCATACATCGTCGGTTTCTTTTTTCTCCTCAGCCACCAAGTCTGGCAGACAACTCTATAATTATAGTAAGGTTTCATGTGCCATTTCGCTCCCAAAGTGCTCTCGGCGTGCAGTAAGTGTCCCTAGATTTGCACAATTTCCGAACTTTCCAACACTGTTTGGAAATCGCTCCGAGATTCTTGCAGACGTAATTTGCAGAAAATTGTCGCCGCGCATGCGAGTGACCCTTATTGACCCCCATCTCTGTTTCAGGCACATGAAGGATGACCATCGTTACCGCGTCTCGTTATGAGGACTTCCGGGCAAGCCAACATCGGCGGCTGGAAAATCCAGTAAGTGCACTTACAGCTCTGGAAAAATCTGTCCCACACAATTTCTACAGACGTGGTGAGAAATTTACATGCGGTAAGTTAACTTTTCTGTCCAAGATGTACTATCTAAAAGCCGAATTCCAATCAGAGGCAACACAAAGTTAATCCAGCCATATTGAGCTAAATGGCAGTGACGCGCAATTTGTGACGCGAACGGCCCGCACCCAGAAAAAAAATTTATTTGACGGCCACAGTTTATTTGGTTTAAGTAAAATATTTATTTGATTTAAATAAATATTTATTTCATTAGAGTAACTATTTAGTTAATTAAAATAAATATTTATTTAAATCAAATAAATATTTTACTCAAACCAAATAAATGGTAGCTGTCAAATAAATTTTTTTTCTGAGTGCGACAGTGACGGCCAGTCCGGGACTTCGGGTGCAGTTTCCAATTTTCTGACGACTGTCCGGTCATGTACCGAGCAATTATGCTACGACGACATCTGACCGCTCTGCGATGAAGAAGCGACAAAAATAAAAAAAAATAAAAACGACTCAAAAACGAAAAAATAAAAAAAAAACCAAAAATGCCTCTGCACTGAGAAAAAAGAAATGGTTAGATTCACTGAAGTACGGTGACATACTTTGAAAGGCGTTATTTATTTGGTACTACAAAAATGTCCTTTTGAATCCACAAATATTGAAACGAGTGGAGCAAATAATGCTTTATTTGCACCAAACAAATAACAGCTTTAATCCAACAAAATTTTTTTTTATTCCCAGTCCATCGACGACTCGATGACGAGGTCTTCGAGTCCCGTTGCGAGGACATTGCTCACTTCTCTCGTCCGCGGCGCGGTGGCCACGCTAAAGTAATTAAATTCACAAAATAAAATAACGAAGCCAAGAAGGACGAGGCGAGCTCTGTTTTTGAGCCGCGAAATGGCGGAAGCTAAGTATATTTCGTAGTTTCACGGGGGCTAAGCAAACAAGCTCATGACTCCCGTTGGCAACTGTCATCGTCCGGGTGGCGAGGCTCTTTAAGAGAATCGAGTTAAAATAAAATCTGCAGAATGCACGGTCGCCGTGTGACGACAAAAGGCGAATGCAATTAGAGGGGGTGGCTGCGAGCCGACGAGAGGGCGACGGAGAGAGGGCTTGGGTCGGGGACCCGGCATTTATATTACGCGAATGGGCTCTCAACGAAGAGAGTCTCCGCGCGGCTGCGTGCGCGTGAACTTGTGTGCGTGTTTCTTTTCTGTGCGAGCTGCCGAGTCCATGAGCCGCGACGGGCTTTCACCTCTTCCTCATTTCAGTTTGACGACGAAAGACGTCGGGGACATGACTGCTCGGCGTACAAAACGAGCGGAGCGGGCGAAAGAATGGGGCGTAAGCTATGCGAACGAAACGGATAAGATGAGGAGTAACATTGAGACGAGGAGGACGGGGACCGACGCGCTGGCACGTGGAAAGGATGAAAGCTGTCGGCAGATAGAAAATAAAAGGTCCGCGGGCGCGAGCTTTCATACGGGCTCGGTTATTGTATTCAGCTATGATTTACGACAATTTGTTTTCCGTTTTCTGCACAAAAATCGCTGTACACGCTGCTCTCACGTGCCGCCGCTGCCTTCGTACGGTTTCTTCTTTAATTTTTTTTTTAATTTTTTATTTTAAGAAGAAACTTATTATTTCTTGAGGCATTGATGCTATTTTTGCACGCGGAGGGGCGGAGCTTGTGGTTATCGTCTCAGTTGTGAATCGCGAAGAAATGTACTTTCTGAAAGAAGAAGTCATGAAAGGTTTCCCAGAAAAAAATTCACTGTAGCCAGGTGTGGCTGGCCGATGCTCGGTGTATGGCTGAGGATTGGCTGGCAGTCGCAGCAGATTGGCAGCCGATGATCGGACCTCGACTAATGCGCAGTATTGGCTAAACTGTCGATTACCAGGCCGAGATTGCCAAGACGCTGCTTGCCAGAGTCGCGCCGGCGCTGGCGTACCGTCGGAATGATGCGTGTTCGGCGATATCAAGTGGATGTTCGCTGACGACTTCGAACGACTTTGGCCCAATATTTAGCCAATGTTCATTGCAAAATATTCATAAACGACGAGAGTTTGTTTTCAATTTGCGCGATTGGTGACTCCTTTTTTATGACTCCAAATTCCTTTATTATAGTTTTTATCCACTGTACTGCAGTGCTGACAGCCCAAGTTTCGCCAATATTATTAATTGTTTTAAATGAAATAGTAAAAGTTGGATCATTTAAAGCAATTGGCAAGTTAATAGCAGATAGACGTGCAGTAGACGTGCAGCTTAAACATAAGATCCAAAAAAAATGTCTTCATGATGAGCGTAGCCGAGTGCATAAGTGTTGACTGGTAGTCTTGGGTCGCGGGTTCGAGTCCCGATTACCGACCAAAAAATTTATTCTGTTGATTCCAATGTCTAAAGATACAAAAAACTACAAAAAAGCAATGATAAAAGGCACCTAGAAGTCGCGCAGATCGATGAAAACATTTGTTCATTGCTTATTAATATTTTTAATGCAACGTTGGCTGGACATCGGCAGCCGACATTGGGCCAACGTCGTTTGAGAACGCTGGATGTGTGTCGGTGCTGCATTGGCGACCAGAGTCAGGACTTTCCAACTCAGGCCGTCATGGTTGGTCCAACCCGGCTCTAAAATCGCACCTGGGTAACTATAATTTACAAAGTGCCCAAGTGAGCGGGTCAAGTCCATATATGGATACTATAAAAATGCATGTTACGATTTTGGCATGGCTAATTGCCCGCCGGGATCTACGACAGTTCCACAGGGAAATCAGTATCTCGTCGCTGTCGTCGGCCGCTGCCGGTGCTGCCGCTGATGTCGCCGGTTCGAGATTTAAGGTAGTGGATGGGCGTTTGATCATCGTCACAGAGGGTCGTAACTTTTACTCGGGACGGCGAGAGCGGCGGGGCACTTGTACCGGCGCAGCGACAGCCCGTTCCAATTTGTCGAATGCCAGTAAGCTCAGCGTTGCCCAGTCATGATGCATTTGGTTCTGGCAGTGGTGCACTCGGTGTGCGGTCGGCCATGCCCGGTTCATGACATGCTCCGCGCCAACCGCACGACAAAAGCTCGTTCGGTGATATCGAGACATAGGCACGTTCGATGGATTTCCGGGCAAACCTTCTCGAAACCCCATCCTCTGTCACTCTCCCACTTCCGGTTTCAGTTTGCACACAAATATTTGTCGATATCCGATTTTTAGACGGTCGATAAAATTCCCACGCCAACCGTGATTCATTGAGAGACCGGATTACACGATAAATCATCCGCTGTCCGATAATGGATTTGTTTAATGGCGACATTCATTCGAAACATCAGTATCACGATCGGGGCAAAATGGGGCAACGGGCCAAAACGGGGTTTTTGGGCAAAACTAAATTTTCCGATCATTTTTGGATCGGACAAGGTGGCAAAACTGGGCGGAAAAGCGTGATGTATCCGATAGGCCGAATTCGGGCATCCGAAAATTATTGGAAAATGACGTTTTGCCCAAAACCCCGTTTTGCCCCGTTGCCCCATTTTTCCCCGCTCTACGCTACGTATGTCGTTCGACATATCTCACCGTTGTTTGATTTTAGACCAACCTGATGATAATGTTAATAACAATATTACGACACCTTGTCGGTTTCGAGCTGTGACCGAATCAGCGATTGACTCCGATCAATTCCTGGGTTCGATTCTCATCTTAGGAAAAACGCATTTTTTCCATGTGCTTTTTTAGCTCGGTGCTTCGGAACCGAGCTAAATCAAGCGGGATCAAAGAAAAAGTCCGATGGCTCGTTGCGTCGATCAAGAATGTAAATGATGTCTCTCGGGTTCGACTCCCAGGACCGAAGTCTCTCGCCTGTGAATGCAAAGGGACACGACCTAGCTCCGGATGTAGGACGCGCGGACCGGGACTATAGCTGTCCGTTCAGTGCTGACACCTGGCGGGACGCTATGGAAGCTCCGGCTCCGAGAGGCGAACCGGAGACAAACGGAGAGCGGGGAGGCCAAGAGGAAAGGCTGGAAGAGTTCCGTAACCCGAAACGGATCGTTGTAAAAACTAACCGAACCTAACCCACAACGCTTTCTCGTGGAAGAAGCTTTGTGAATGAAGGAAAGTGATGAGGGAGCAATGACGAAGTTCCTAATTGACAATCATTTTTGGATCGGACAAGGTGGTAAAACTGGGCAGAAAAGCCTGATGTATCCGATAGGGCGAATTCGGGCATCCAAAAATTATTGGAAAATGACGTACCGCCAAAAAATCCCGTTTTGCCCTGTTGCCCCATTTTGCCCCGCTCTACCCTAATCAATTGTCCTTGTCCATGAACCAGAAGAATGTAGCGCATCAATCTCAAACATCAACACTTACAGCGTTACCATTTGGAAGAGTTGCGCAAGAGAAGCACATTTGCAAGAGAAACACATGGATGACCCAACCGGAGAATGATTGATACTTGCTTTTGATTGATGCATCGTCAATAATTGTCAATCTTGTTTTCCGTTTCTCATTCCTTTCGTTATTAGCTTCATTAAATTGAATCTGCGAACCTGTACCAATTATTAGGCCCGAGAACTTCGGATCCCATTTTTCAGTAGGAATTAGTAGCAGTCGTAGTAGTAGTAAATGTGATGGTAGTAAATGCGCTTTATTAGCCTCAGTAATAGAAGATCTAGAGGTATCGCGGCAATACATGTGTAATTTTTTTCCCTCGGGCTAATCGGCCATCGACCAGGTTCCTCAGCGTATCCCAGGACCTCAGTGTTCAGTAGTAGTAGCGGTAGTAAATGCGCTTTATTAGCGTCGGTAATACAAGATGGAATACGAGTGGTATCGTGATTTTTTCCGCTCAGGCTATTCCTCATAGTCCTAGGCCTATATAATAGGCCATTCCTCAGAGTCCTTCAGCGTATCTTCGGATTTGACTAAGGAGTAGCTCATAAATATAAAATAAGACCTTCGTTGGGAGCTTTGTAAATAGCGGGATCATGCTGTGCAAAGTTCATACTGAAACTCTTTAATCTATCTGTGATTGGCTCTATTTTCGTGATGGAGTGCAGCATTTGGTTTGAGGGGTTGTGAAGAGTTTTATTTGGATGACGTAGTTTTGCGAGCCGGCGGAGTGAGATTGTTTCGGCAGTTTTCATGTTAGAGGAGATAGGGGCAAAATGGCACACCGGGGCAAAACGGGATAATGAGACAAAACGCAATTCTCCAATAACTTTGGGATGGTGGCGATGATGGTACGTGGGGCAAAACGGGTTTCAAAATCCGGATGTATCGTTGGGACAAAATGGGGCATCAAAAAATTATTGGTAAAATTGAGTCTTGTCCTCACTGTCCCATTTTGTCCCGGTCTCCCCTATCGAGAGCTTGATTTTTGCAAATGCGGTATTGTGGCTGCGCAACCTGGAAGGGCTCGACAGATGTAGAGTAAAAGTGGGGAATATGGCCCAGTCCATATATCATTGATTTATGCGTTAATCGAGGTGGGCCATGTTCACCACTTTTACCCTATTTGTAGATTTTTCAAGTGCTAGCTTTCCCGAAGTGCGAAGCTCATGCGATGGTTTTTTCCCTTGTTTTTATGTGTCTGTTAAAGTTCAGCCTATAGTCTATAGCAATTCCGGGATATTTCCTGTTCTCAATTTATGTGCAACACAACTCCAGTCTTGACCAGCCCACGAGCCGGGTGGCGGGTTTCACTCGATTAACCCGGGTACGCGCACCGGAACCCAACGTTGCTCTGCCAGCCCAAGTAGTGCCAGCAAAGTAACGGTACTTACAGTGCTTTATACCTACATGTTGATACTACTATACTTTAATGAACAGACGCCACCCAACGGAAGTGCTGCTGCTGGATGTTGGTGCTACTACCCAGGAGCCTACATCGCAGGAGGCAGTGGATCACGAAAGTGGGTTAAGTTTTACGAGAGACCGGCAGCTTTATAGTTCGCCCCGGACCCGGGCAGCCAGTGTATCCCGGACGCGGTGATTCTTTCGGTGGAGAACTCTGACGACTGTTGAGTTGTATAGTGCAAGAGTTGACGGGCTGCGGCCGGAGGTGGAAACTTTCCTACACCCGGCTTCATACTTTACTCCGGAGGGTTAGTGGCTCTTTCTCGGACACACTCTCACATACAGTCGATTGGAACTTGGCACTCCGAAACCTCCCCGTTTCTACGATTCAATCTGTAGACCGCCCCTAAAAAAAAGTATCAATTGCTACCCAAAAAAAACAACTGCAGTTGGATTCAAAACAGTCACAAATGTGTCCCCAGGAGTTCAATGACAGGGTCGGTGGAGCCAAAAATATCGCCAATGGGGTCATAATGCGAGCGAGGGTGGTTAATGATAGGGACAGAACTGGCGATGGGGACACGAGGGTGGCTTAATTATGCGGGGAGCGCGAGAGTCGCAGAGGGAGCGCACTTATTCTCGAATATCTGTCCATCTCCATGGCGCATTTCAATACACACCGGAGTCTCGCGCCCTCGCGGCATTCCTCACCAAACATTCCTCACGACCTTCTCAATTTTCATCGCACGGCTATCAGTCACGGGATCGACGGTTATCACGTACGTAATGGTCTTACCACCGGTTTTCCATACGTTACGGGGGTGCAAAGCCCCGAAACCAAAGGAAGGCTTTGTTAAATTCTCTTGTAAAAGGCTCCGTTAAATTCTGCAAAATTTACGACGCCCATCTGGCTCTCGTCTCAACCTCGTTATACATATTCGATAGGGACAACCGAAAATTCGTGGGTGTTGCTGCCTCGTTGCCGAGAGCTGCCGCCGGTACCGAATCTTGGCCGAAACCGCACGGCGTAGGATCGATAGCCCAGTAAACCCGCGGCGCACTCTCGCACAGTGCTCGCCCCGGTTCCCCGGTTCGCTGTGGTGGATTTTCATTTCCACAGGATCAGCAGAATTTGCAAGTGATCCCGACGTAGGACCACCGATACGACCCCCCACTATACTCGGTATCCCGAACCAATTGCGTGTTGTTTTAAACAAACCAACCCTCTTGAATAAAGCAAATCCTTCTTTGTTGTGGGTGCGCAGAGGAGCGAGAGGGAATGCCCAAACTGGGTGCATCCGCTCGCTAACTCCGAGCGTGATCTCGTCCGTACACCGCCGATTTGGTCGAGAGGGGCAGGAGAGATTATCAAGAGAATCGGAGTGCTCGACAGTACGCAACTGTATTGCCGCACAACCAATGCAGATCGCATTGCACCGGACGAGGTGGTATGTCTGCTCTGAACACTTGAATACGCTTCGGATTTAATCTGCAATACAATACTGCACGGCTGAAGAATAATAATAATGGCGATAATAATGGTAACGGGTGAAATGCAGCACCGTTTTGTGAAGCGGTACAGTACAGTGGGTGTGAACCCGTGGCTCGGAGCGTTATTGTATGACGAACACAGGAAGATGATTTATCGGGGTTCTTCAGGCTCTTCGGCATTTATTCATTCGAACGAAATTAGCTATTAATATATCGAGGGGAGCGACGTTATTTTGCCGAATCTAAAATCGGCCGAATCGCCGTATGAGCGAAAATCATACGGGTGTCCAGCGGTTCTTGAAGTTCTTGGAGTCGTGGAATTGTCATTGAATTTCACCTAATGCCTTTGAATTTTTAATTTCCTCGAAAATTTGATTTTTTTAAAATGTATATTTAGTTTAGTAAAAGTTTTTGTGTTTTTGTGTATGTGTGTGTTTTTTTTTCAAATGAACCGTTACGTATATCGACGTATTTACACGAATCCGTTGGTCTTTTTGGGGCTAAAGTACAGTGAGCCATTGAAAATCTTGTTTTTATGGACAAAATGCGTATTTTTGGGAATTAAATGGAGAATATTGGTGCTGTATTTCACAAAACGCTCCGCTCGTATAAACACTCTCAACGGCAAATCGTAACGACATTTGTACGTCATCCGAGCATGATTGTATATATGAGCATAAAGAAGTGGTCCGAAATGTAACATCGCGGAAAAGCGAGGAGTTATGGTGTAAGTTGAAATTCAGTTCCGCAGTGTATAAACGGCTACGATATTAATTACGGAAGGTCCCTCTCGCAGAAAACACTGTTGCTGTGCAACGAGAGCGGCAGCGACTAAAGTGATTAATTCACGGGACTTTAGTTTAAAATGACCATATATTCAATATAATTATACACAATTTGCGGACCGGAGCACTCGCAGCTGTGTCCCTTTGCATACATCTGACCACTCTGGTAAACCGATTTTTTCACGGAACCGTGTATCCGAAAAGGAACGACGAATCATTATCCAATACTGTGCGAAGTACAGTTGCAGTTATAACATTTTTCGTCGAGCCGGTATGTTGGATGAGACTTTATAACGGGTTCGGGCGGATACCGGCATCGACACCGGGCCAGTACAAGACCCTCGGTAACGGGTGCGGTCCGATGGTTCTCATCTGGGAACTCACGAGAGCTGCTAGAGGGTGTTTTTTAAAATAATTCCAAAAAATAAGGAAGCATTAATACACCCAAATGTAGAGAAAACCGTGGCCTGAAGGACTCCGGTTGATGGCCCATTAGCAATGTTATTAAAAGCGACGATCAACAAATCGAGAAATGTATCGGAGATTATATGGACCAACTGTTATTGTCAATAAATACCTTTTTACTACTAGGGGAGAGCGGGGCAAAACGGGGTAAAATGGGGCAACGGGGCAAAACGGGGTTTTTGGGGCAAAACTGGGCAGAAAAGCCTGATGTATCCGATAGGGCGAATTCGGGCATCCAAAAATTATTGGAAAATGATGTTTTGCCCCGTTGCCCCATTTTGCTCCGCTCTACCCTACTACTAAAGAAGCATTGTACAAATTTGATTCAACTGTTTCAAATCTGCTCTGAAGCTCCATTTGTTACTTCAACTTACATATCTCTGACCACCCTGGTAAACCTATTTTTCTACAGAGCCGGGTAAGTCGACAGGAATGATGAACTATTATCCAACACTGTGCCCGATAGGCGCAGCGATAACACTTGTCGTCGAGCCGATTTGTTGGTCTCGAGAACGGGATCGGGCGGATACCGGCATCGGCGCCGGGCCAGTACAAGACAATCGGCAACTGGTGCTGTCCCGTAGCCGTGCCGATGGTCCTCACCTCGAAGCTCACGAAAGTTGCTAGAGGGTGTTTTTTGAATGACTTCCAAAAAAGGAAAAAAGATTAAATTTTTTTCATCTTCCACTCGGTTGGTTGGATACGATCGGTTGCATGTCAAAAGTATGAAATTTAATTCTTGTTCTCCTCCATTCCACGAAGACGATGGGGCTTCATCGTGTAGTTATGACGCCAACAAATATTTCCAATAAATATGCAGTCGTAGTCGATCGATGTCGAAGCAGCGTCCCGAGTTCTCTCGAATATGAGAACAAGTGGAACGTAAAGATGAGGCAGGAGACTACAAGTAGGCTCGTAGACTGCGCACCGTGCGACGAATAAATTCTCTCACGAGGAATTTACCGTCCCCGGGAAAACCTTGTCTGCTGTACAGATAAAACACATGTGCGCGTCTTCGTGGAAAATCATTCCAAGAGGTACAGCTTCGAATATCGGAGATGGAGACGCTCGGTGATACGGCGATTGTTCTCCTTATAAGCAGAGAAGATCGTGTCTTCATGTAAAATATCTGCAATTCTCAAGATGTTTCTTCGCAGAATCTTCCCGGCATAGGTAAAAATACTAACTGTAATAATAGTAATAAAATATCGAGTGAAAACCAGCGTACCAGCGCAAGATCCGATGTTTAACGATCGCCTATCGATTCTGTAAATTTGGTAACGCGGTTGATACTCCTTAATCCGTTGGAAAGCTGCAATTGGCAATCTATGGAAAGTTCGGTGAATATAAATCGCCAATAATGAAACGACATAAAAAAATGGTGGTCCTTAAATCAAATATTCCTTCTTCATGTGAGATAACTGTATTTTTCTTGAGGTCTGTTCTCGGAGTCGGAATGTTGATCGATACGAATAATTGGAAAGCAACAAGTATTGTAATACGACCACCGTACCAGCCGAAGACTCGATGTTTGATTATCGCCGATCAATTCCGTACTTCGTTAATTTAGTGGATACTCATTAAACAGTCGGAGTGTTGCAAATTACTATCTTTGGAAACGTTCGGTCAATTTAAATCGTCAATAATTAAGCGACATTAAAAATGAATTATCCGAAGGTCAGAGTCAATATGAAGATTTTTCCAAACCCATTTCAATTAGCGTTTTTTTTCGATTAAAGATGTCAGCTGTAATACTAATAACAATCCACTGCAATCAATAGATAACTAAAAGTTTGTATGAACGACTTTAAAAATGTACCACTCATTGACTAGTGTGAAGTACTTCAACCTCCTCAAATCGCCAATAATGAAACGGCATTAAAAATGAATAATCCGAAGGTTAGGTCAATATGGAGATATTTTCAAACCTATTGCAATTAATGTTTTTCTACATTAAGGACATCTGCTGTAGATCATTCATATAGTCGATGTAAACCATCCACTATAATCAGATGCATAACAGTTTGTATAAGGACTTAAAAAATGTACCACTCATTTGACTAGTGTGAAGCACTCCAACTTCCTTAAATCGCCAATAACAACATTTTGGCTAGGACTTAGGTTTCCAGCCAGCGCTCTCGGACATGTGGCTGATCGTCCATCAGTGGTGAATACCGTGTACCGCGAAATGATATCGTACCGATAAAATATGCATACATATAAACAACGTGGGAATGGAGCCAAACACATCCCCATCAGATGCGTAAAAGTGGGGAATATGGCCCACCTCGATTAACACCCGGATGTATGGCCATATTCCCGGCCATATACTTTTACCCTACACAAACTTTTACGCATCTGATGGGGATGTGTCTGGCTTCGAAAACGTACCATTCA
>JAPYZC010006301.1:0-18870 GCA_030522665.1 Ichneumoninae sp. A BG-2022a | reverse complement strand
GATTAACTAAAAACAAAGTTCGATATTGAATAGTGTGAGATGATTACACTTTGGTTGAGTCCGCGGTAACGCGCCGTTTGGTACTGGTTTCCAAGATGCCGTTCGTGACCGCTGAAGTTCTTAGACTAAATTTGGAAGATTGTTGGATGGCTGAAGTAAAAAAGATGAGAGGGTCTTAGATATTCGGAGAGTGGAGTAAAACAAATTGATTGGCAAATAGACGACGAGAAGGGAATGTTTCACACGTCGTCGAATGAAAATTGGGCGAGTCTAGGTGGGGAGCAAGACGCTCGCTGCACTGTGTTTTAGGAGGTAAAAAGGTTGTGCCCTCGGCTGACCCTCGCGGACCAACGTGACGTACCTGAATATGCGGGGTATATGTCGTCACTCTTTTCGATTTCGAAGGATTATTTTTATGCAGAAAAACCCTGGCTGCCTCGCAGATGTTTTATTACTACTGCTCGCGGAAAACCCTGACGAATTTTTATTTTTATTTTAAAGAATAGAATATTTGTCTAATGCGACGAAACGAATATCGCCCGAGAGATTGAGAGGCGAGAGAGGAATTAGTTGCACTTCTTTGGAAATTCGTTCCCGTAAAAGTGTTCCAGAGCTTCGCGGTACAAAATTGTCCCGGCGTTTACCGGCTGCCGGGTAAGTGTGGTGGGGAGCCACGGGAAAGGGGGGGGGGGTAAAACCCATAAAGGTATCAGGTCCCCGAGATCCTCAATCGCGGGCGGAACGAGCTACGAAATTGAGTCTAGGAGGGTGGAGGGCAATAGTCCCGGGAGCCATAAGCAGAGGGAACGATAACCCGAAAGCCCGGTTCGGGCGGGTTTTCCCGGTAACCTGGCGATCCCGGTCCCCGAGCCGTCCCGCGTCCGGGAACAATCGGAATATACTTGGGATATTGAAATGAAATATCTACTTCGAAACCAATCGGGCACGGTGACTCGGGAGTGTAACCTTTTTCCCCGATTGGGAAGACGCAATCTCTTCGTCCTCCTCGCCTCCCTTTTTTTCCGGCGGAGCCACATGGTTCCACGGTTCGTTGAAAACCTCCGCTTCTCCGCCCTCGCGTGTACGGTTTTACTTTCCTCACCTCCCCCAACGACTTCCCGAACGTCTCTCGGCGCGCATGCACATCCCGGGTGAATTCCACCGGGGTTCCGCGAGGATGCAAGTTCGACCCGCGCGAAAAACGCAAAGTCGCCGGTATTCGGTACGAGTTTGTTGGGCGGGCGTGCACACCCGCTCGCATGTACCGCGTTGCCCTAAACCACCGTTCGTTCGATCCTTTCCGCACCGCTGGACGAGGATCTCCGCCGAGCGCATCTCCACGCCCCGCCACGTAGCCTCGACTCGGCGCTCTCGGGATAAAAAGCTTTGCCATGAGGATCACGTATCGGCGTAAGGGAAATTCCGCGCACCGAGCGCCCTCCGGATGGAGCAACTGCCGATCCCTCTCTCGTTTTGATTTTTACGAGGAAAAGCCGGCACTCCACAGTCGAAACCTTGTATGCGTTACTCCCCTCCGTATGTGCCAATTTTCGTTTCTACCATTCGCGGAGCCATCGGGGTTCTGTATGCGCGGGTACTTTGGGCTCGTCACGTAAGCCTCGGGAAAACGTGGACGAGCGTCTCTCGTGCTTTCGGAGGCTCTGTCAATCTTGGCGCAACTCACTGTGCTGTCTACGGCTGTGAATAGCCTAGTGAAAGCGCGACACTGGACCAGTATCGGCCCAGCGTCGGCCCATCATCGGCCCAGCGTCGGCACATCATCGGCCCAGTGTCGGGACAGCGTCGGCCAGTATCCGCCCGACGTCCGTCAGCACCGGTCCCATGCGTCATTCCCACTGAGCTAACGAGGTAACTTTGCGTCGACTGGTGTAATAAATTTCGATTGAATAAGCCCCAATGACTTTGACTCCGCTTGCTCTTATGGCGGTATAAAATCGTCGCGTGAGGCACATCACCGGTTGAGGCTCGTGTGCGCGGGAGGGGAAACTCGGCGATGCGAGAATGATCCGCCGATGCGACCGTCGACGTCGGCTCTTTCTCTCGCCTATATACCTCTCGCTCCGGGCTTTCCGGATCAACTAACTCGACGAATAGATTGAGAGTCAAGAAGGGATAAAAGAGTAGAAGGAAATTCAAGTCCAATAACCCGGGCTCAATTCCGGGGTTTTCAGTCGGGACCTCCGGTTTTTTTTTTCTTTTCATCCCTTTTTTTTATTCCCACACTTCTTTCCTGCACCAATCCGGGAGCATATAAGCCACCACCCCTCTTATCTCCTTTGTCGATGAAAACTTCACCGATATTATATCGTGTTAACTCGCACCCTTCGTTCAGTCTCTCTATCCGTCTTTACCGGGCGGGAAGAGAAAAGGAGAGATCGCGAGGTAATCGCATTGAGGACTTCCGTTGGATGCACGGCCGGTTCCCCGCTCACGCGAAACGTCCTCTTTGCTCCCGGCTTATATTATAATTTGTTATTCACAACCTTTTTCTTTACCGCACCGAACGCATCATTTTTATTTTTCCATGTGCCACATGCGCACACTGTAAATTGAATACAAATAAATTGTAAATTTAATGTACTGGAACTTGAAATTTACTAACATTACTTGCATTAATTGAACCTTAATGTACTTTGCTTGTAAAATAAACGTACCGGATATTAAAATTACAAATCTTTTGCTTGACATTTACAAACTTTTTAATGAGAAGTACTAATTTTACTGTAAAATTGCAACACACATATGTTTGAAATTTCAGAAACAGTTTATGTAAAAAAGCTTCCAATACTGTTCATTAATTTTCAAACAACATTTTTTAACAGTCCACATAAAAAAATGGTGTATTATATATAATCATATATGTAGCATTGTATATAATATATACAATAATATATTATTATTTCACTCGGTGCGTAAAGTGCAGTTTTGCGCACGCTTCGCGCGCGTAAAGCTCCTCTTTCGCACCTTGTGAAATAAAATTTCGTACGATACTCGTGCAAAAAACGTTTTCTCAACTCGTGTGATTGCAACACTCGTCAAAAAAATTTTTGTCGCACTAGTATCGTAATGTACTATTATTACATTACGACACTGTTTATTGTATTACGTTATTGTATTGAGCTGAAGGGCCAAGGTCGACGGCTCATTTCCAGATATTATTATCATACAATCACGTAATCACCGAAACATTTGTTCCAGACTTGAATGATCGACAATCATTGTAACATTTTGCTAATAAATACTGCCACTACCTCATATTACGTAGCAAGTACATAAGATCGGATCGTTACCGCGCCACCGCTGAAGATGGCCGACGGATACGACGTCCTGCCGTTCCCCAGACTCGGCTGACAGAGCAGACGAGAAAACTCTCTGATCCCCCGGTATCGCCCGAATCCGCGCTTCTTTTAATATCCGGTCGCAAAATCGTTCCCGTTCGCGGCAACATCGTCGCCGAGATGCTCCACGTCGTCACACGACACAAGCCCGGGGGTTCCCGACGTAAAAATAAAAGCGTATCGGGGAGCGAAGTATCCGATGTTGATGTCGAGTGTCGGAGCGCGCCGTGCACCAACGATCTTTCGAGCCCGCCTCCTCCGGGTTCACCCGGTGACAAGAATCTGCCGTACCATCGGCTAATGTACATTGTACCTCACGATAATGCCCGGGACGCGGGCGAGCCGGAGGATCGACGAAGGAACGGCGCGGAACGAGGTAAGAACCTCTCTCCCGGATCGACGTCGGTAACCCGTCGAAGCAACAACGTCGAAACCAACGGCTCGCCGGATTACGTAAATTACGGAAGCTCGGCGGATGCCGGGACCGAGGCGAGCGAGAGAGTGCGGAAGGACGGGGAAAAGCGATGGGAGAATAAAATAGTGCGAGGCGGAGAGCCGGAGATGCGGAGCGGGCGAACCGGCGCGCACGCCGCTTTTCTTGTCTCCCGAAGGGTTTCGCCGAAGGGGCCTCCGGATCGTCTTTTTTTCGTACGTCATGGCGCGCCCTCAATCGATTTAATGAGAAAAATGTTACGGGCCGCGCGGGTATTGAGTCTGTCGTTCGGTATCTTCAACCAGCCCCCCCCCCTGCGGCCCCTGGCTGCCTCTTTCATCCCTTCCTGCTAGTTTCTTGCTCCTACGCTCGCCCTTTTACCTCGCTGCCTCTCATTCTGGATTCTCCCTTTTCTCTGCCCGGATTTCTCCCCCCGCACCTCTCAGACTCAGACTTTATATACAACCTCTCGCTCATCCCCCTTCCCCTTCCCCTTCCCACCCCGCTGGGACCCTTCATCCTTATCCACTATCTCGAGCGGTTGAATACGAGGTGAACACCCGACACTCGCGTGTGCCCGCGCCTTCCTCACTTCCCGATCCATTAAACCCCATCATTGAGCGTTTCGAATTGTCTCCCGCTCCTCGTCTGAGAAATCCCGCTTGCTTTTTACCAACGTTTACAATTATTTTCTTGTTAATTTTACAAAAAAAATTAAAAACAGACAAATTTTTCATACACACGATCTATCGACGATTGCAATTAATGGCCAACCGAAGACTCACGGAATAAAATCTGCAAGTCTTTTGACCGTAAACTACGGAAAGGAAAAAGAAAACCAAGGTGTAAAATTATTTGCCAAGGTGTAAAATTAGCATAAGGTAAAAAATGTACTTAATATAAGAAGACGACTGCAAATATTAACCTGGTGAACACCAGACACTCGCGTGTGCCTGCCTCTCTTCCCGATATTGAGCGTTTCGAATTGTCTCCCGCTCCTCGTCTGAGAAATCCCGCTTGCTTTTTACCAACGTTTACAATTATTTTCTTGTTAATTTTACAAAAAAAAAATTAAAAACAGACAAATTTTCCATACACACGATCTATCGACGATTGCAATTAATGGCCAACGGAAGACTCACGGAATAAAATCTACAAGTCTTTTGACCGTAAACTACGGAAAGGAAAAAAAAACCTTTTGAATACCAAATATTGTCTTGGGCTGAAGGACCCAGGTCGATGGATATTTGCCAAGGTCTAAAATTGGTAAACGTACCAATGACCGGACACGTCCCAGTGGCCGGACAAGACATGAGTGCAAGAGAGATGGAAATACGATTTTTCATGCATGTCCAGGGACTGGGACTGCGCCCTTGAGTGTCCGGCCATTGGTACACTGCTGTTCGTGAATGCCTGGTCTGTTTTCCTATAGCGGCCCTATCCAGATCGTCCAGGCATTCATGAACAGCACCGTACGTTTATCTTAATATCAGAAGACATCTGCAAATATTGACATTGGCAATAAATCTCTTCCTACTTACGACCACTAAAAATGAAATCCGTTCATTTTACAAACATTTTTCGGTAAACATTAATGAGAAAATAGTTTGTGCATCGCGCGAGTATGTCGGGAGCTTTGACCGCGGGAAATATTAAACAGCGTCGGCGAGCGTCGGGACGGCCCCGATGGGGTCTCGTATGTTTCGGACGCAATACCGTGTGTTTTCCACTTTCGGTGAGAAATTCCGTCCGACACGCTGGGAAAAGCCCCGCGCGGCGAGGAAACTTTCGGCTCAGCCGGGGGGTGCCGCGTCAAATCCGTTCATCACGCGGCTACGTTCGTCCGAGCCGTTGTACCGAAAATGTCGCTTACCTCCGCAGTCGGCCTGATTAACTTTCCGATCGACATTCGCGTACGTTCTCAGGGGCTTCCGGGCAGAGCTGCGCGATGTCGAGGATTCGAAAGTAGAAACGCCCCCTCTAATTGCAGAACGTCGGATGATATCCGACAGAGATCAAGGGAGATCAAGGCAGAAAAGTGAACATTCCCGGGAAGTTGGCAATGGGCAGACGCCAGTGGGAGTTTCGCTAACTCGCGGACACAGGAAGGGAGCGAGGGGAGATCAGCGAGCTGCGATTCGATTAAATTACCTGACGCATGAATCGCCGAAGCACACGCCGATTGTGGAAATTCTCGCCCGGCAACAGAGAGCCAACAGTTAGGAAGTTTCCCCGCCCGGTGAGCGGCGCGGTTTAGTTTATCCTTTGACTCTCGTCCGCGCTCCATACACCGCAATTTCCTTATCCTCTTCAACCCTTGGCGTGCTGGCGCTCTCGCCCCACTCCTCGGACGGGACTCAGACGACCAACTTCTCAGTTTCGGCCTGCACCGGCGGAGCTTTGCCTCGCGCATCGCTGCTCCTCGTACATACTACGTATGCTGCTCCCCTTGATGGCTTTCAAAATGATATATATATGTATATGTATATATGCAATTATATACAATTATATACATATAATGTGTACTAATTACTAGGTATCCTGCAGAGATGCACCTCTACATTTGTCCATGGGCAAATGAATGAGGTAATAACACTGAGTAAAAGATTTCGTTGCATTAACCAAAAGTCACGATGACATACCGCCTCGTACATACTACGTATGCTGCTCTCCTTGATGGCTTTCAAAATTATCTCTCTATAATATAAAAAGATTTCGCCGCCGTGTCAAAAATCGAGGGGGGGGAGGGGGGTAAAGACTTAGAATAATAAGGGTTTACGTTCAAAAACGGGTGCGAGCGCGCGCCACAATAACCGGCTAGTATATATATATATACAATTATATACATATAATGTGTACTAATTACTAGGTATCTTGCAGTGGTGCATTGAGAAAAGCGTACATAGTAAATAGTTCCCAGGGGGGACGTCTACATTTTATAGTTACGACAATGACCAAAAATTATAGTTGTAGGGGAGAGCGGGGCAAAATGGGATGGGGTAAGATTTCCTGGCTCGCAACGATGGAATTGGGGCAAAATGGGACAGGGTAAAATTACGTGGCTCGAAACGATGGAATCAAAATAGGATAGACAAAAATCTCGTGGCACACTGGAATTGGGCCGAAATGGGACTAGGGAACAATGTGTGTCTGCGACCACTTCTTCTTACGGTAGCACTTCACTTTTTCAGCAACTTCTACGTGCTTGATTTTTTTGCAGATTTTTATTGCATCGAGAAATGTTCGAAATGCTCTCTGAAACTCACGATTGCCTGGACTATACCACAAGTTCTATCTTAAATCAACAGGAAAAAAATGTCACAAAAAAATTCAGTATCGGGTCTTAAATTATTTATTACTTTATAAAAAAACACTGTATCGTAATAAACTCTTTCATGAACTATCGATCATCAGTGTGCCTGATACCATCAGTGTGCCAATTTTAGATTAATGATCCGTCGAACATCGATTCATCAACCATTCGCCTGGTGATGCATGAGCTCACGACTCATTGGGCCGGCGATTTAGACCAGTATAAAAACTCTATCGGACCTGATATTTTGAGTCCGGTAGAGTTTTATTTCGAGTCCGGTAGAATTTTATTTCGAGTCCGGTTGAGTTGTCATGGGGAGAGTTGTTGACGACTTGGCTTTGGTACAATTTTTTTCAAGATAGGGTAGAGTTGTGAACGCGAGAGATGTAAATGTGCCTTTTGCCGCGAGCCCATCACTTCGCCCCGTCCTAATTTCACTTCTCCCATTTTGCCCCAATTCCATCATTTCGAACCACGTAATTTGCCCCTGTCCCATTTTGCCCCGATCCCATTTTGCCCCGGTCCCATTATGCCCCGGTATGCCGTTCTGCCCCGCTCTCCCCTAACTATAATTATAGTTTAATCAAGTGAGTATATACTATCACAAACTATCTATATGGACGTCCCGCCTGGGAACTTTTCGTTATAGTAGGAAATACCATCCTTTTTCTCAGTGTGGGCAAATGAATGAGGTAATAACACTGAGAAAAAGATCTTGTTGGATTAACCAAAAGTCACAGTGACATACCTTCAAAGCTGTTATTTGTTTGCTACAAATAAGGCATTGTTATGTCAAACGATTATTCGCTTCAATTTATTCAAAATTTGTCGATTGAAACAAACATTTTTGTTGTACCAACCAAATACACCTTTGAACGTATTTCACTGCGCATTTGCTGAATCCAACCATTTCTTTTTCTCAGTGAAGGTGAATATATGACGAGATAGGAGTTAAAGACGAACACTTACTTTTTATGCGCAAAGGGTTCGAATACTGTTAACGGAATTCATTTTTTTTTACCTCGGATTGATAAGGAGTTTAAAAGATTGCGAGGGGATTCGAAAGATCACGATATACAGCGGGCGGAAAGAATGTTGAGTGTTGTTTTAATGAGTGTTCTTTGCTCGTTGGTTGTTCGCTGAATCATTCGTCCATTAGTTCGCGGAGTTTCTTTGGAGAATCTTTAAAAAAAAAAATGTTCGCGAATTTAATGAGGGGCGGAGTGGTTTCATCCGGCGTCGGTGCTCACGCGACCGAGTCCAACGAAAGGTTCCCTGACCGACAAGGTACGGGGAATATCGTGCGGGAAAGTACACTGGTAAATCCAGCAGCGTGTAAACCGTGCGAGTCCGACGCGCGCATGCGCAGAGCGAGCCGCGCGCGGAGGGCTTTAATGACCGACAGCCGGCCGATGGCTTTTTCCCCGCCGCACGAAAAAAGTGAGGTCAAAAAATGTATCCCGCGTGCAACATCCTCCGGTCGAGCTTCCCAACGAAAATGTCAGGGTTTTGCGGGGAGAAAATTCACCCGGGTTTTGGCCCAAAGAAATCTCGGGAGCATCGCGCTTATCACGGGAAACGAGAAACTAACCCGACCCAACGGATTCAATTCCCACGGAAATTCCCGGGAAAGAAACTCCTCGTTCTCGTCTCTCCTCCGAGCCCGTTGCATTCAATATCTCTTTGCATACCGTGAAAGAGTAAATAAATTAATAAAAATTGTAATAAAAAAATGCCTTTCCCGTTGGGTGAGTTACTGTTACGTCCTATGTAATTTTTTATTAATATCTTTTTCCAATAATTACACTAGAAGTAAGTTTTATCACTACGTTACGCGGCCAACCATTGCATCAAGTCAGGCACGAGACGCGCCGCTGCCGCACGGTCTAAATACTCTCACTGTAGACTCTCAACTCTTGGAAACACGACCTTCTGTCTCCACAAAAAGCTCTCTTTTCGTTTACTATAAAGGGCGAATACTGTAAATAAAAGTATTGCGTCACTCTTCTTCTTACGAAACCGACAATCACCCATCTCTATTGAAACAGTCTTTTCCTTGTGCACACAAGTTGATCTCACTCTACGTCATAAAATTCTACCTAGTATATATGAGGTACGGTTCCATTCGGTTTTGAACGGACAAAATTCCGACCCTCTCCAAAAAAGTTGTAATTTCACAACAATTTATGATTATTGAAAAGAGGTTTTTGAATTTTTTTTCAGTATTTTGGATCGTATTTTTTGGAGATATCGAAAAATTGAACTTTAAAAAAAAAAACTCTATATCTTAAAAACTATCAGCCGTACAAAAAACGCTTAATACATAAAAGTTGCAGTTTTAAGTGAAGTTTTGAAAACTAAATTCTGTAGATTATTTTGAATGCAATAAACATCCATTTCTATGAAAAATAGATGACAATATTTTTTTTCAGCCCATATGTCATGTTTGATTTTTCTGAAAAAAATTCTAAAATATACGCTCAAGTGTGTAGAGTGATCTCATATTTTTTTTTGGATGGGCGAGACGCCCGTTTGACAGCTATGCTCCGTTTAAGATCGATTTTTCATAAAAAAGAGATATTTATCACTTTCCATTGGATTTTATCAAAATTGTGACACTGTCCACAATAATGGAAGTTAAATATCAAATAAAAAAGGGATTGGAGATTTTGCATTAAAAAAGGGATTTTTAAAATTAAAAATCGACATCCAGACATTTTTTCTAAATATGATTTTTCGATGTTCTGGAACATTCTGACCACGTTTTCATTAAAATCTCGAAATGTTTTTTTCACCATAACAAAGTCTCCTCCATGAGGAAGCAAACCTTGATTATTCATCGACCATGCGACCAGCTGCATGACAGAAATCTACACAGAGCGGGCCAGGCTTTGCTTCGAAACTTCCAGCACCGCAAGGCAAAGTCCGATAACTCAAAGTACAAACGAGCAATTGGTTCGAACCTTCAAGGCACCTGTAACCACGCAGGCCTTCTTAAAATATATATTGTGGATACTTTAAACAAACCACTGGTTAAAACGTTTTATTTCTGTATGCATCTTGGTCCATCTGAAATTGTCTCAGAAGCTCACTTGTATAGGGTAAAAGTGGAATATGTAGGAATATGGACTGGTCCATATATCATTGATTTACGTGTTAATCGATGGGCCATATTCACCACTTTTACCCTATGGGGTAAACCAGCCAATGAATGGACAGACCCAATGAACGGACTTTCCACAAGAGCACGTGCATAAAAAAAGTCTATTGCTTGGCTTTTTCGTCTGCTTAACTGTCCATTCATTGGCCGGTTTATCCATTCATTGGCCGGTTTACCCTAGTACGGCGACGTCTTCATCCCCGAGTAAAGGGTTAACGTCTTGACTCGAAAGAGAGACTATTCATTCATGGTTCCCACCGTTCAAACTGCAATTCAACTACTTTCCGTAAGCAGTTGAAGCGGGAAATTTAAAATGTCACATTGATTTACGTGTTAATCGAATTGGGCCATATTGACCACTTTTACCCTATGGGGTAAACCAGCCAATGAATGGACAGACCCAATGAACGGACTTTCCACAAGAGCACGTGCATAAAAAAAAGTCTATTCCTTGGCTTTTTCGTTTGCTTAACTGTCCATCCATTCATTGGCCGGTTTACCCTAGTACGGCGACGTCTTCATCCCCGAGTAAAGGGTTAACGTCTTGACTCGAAAGAGAGACTATTCATTCATGGTTCTCACCGTTCAAACTGCAATTCAACTACTTTCCGTAAGCAGTTGAAGCGGGAAATTCAAAATGTCACTCGGACCTTAAAAGCATATCTTGTTTCCATTCGTGCCTGAAATCGACCCCGATTCATGCCGCGGTTGAAGACGAGGCTGAGGTCGCGATCTCACGAGTCATTTTAGAAGAAAAAGATTCACGGCGAGGAAAAGCGGTTTTTTCCCCGATCCCACACTAACGTCGGAGACAACATTTAATATCGCTAAAAGCATCGGCATCCTTCGAGCACGATGGATTCCCCGGATGGTTATATACAGTACACACTCGCGCGAGTAAAGAGCACCGAAGACATTTCGCGGTGAGGAGAAGCTTTCCGAAGTCGCCGGGAGGAATGGCACGGATGATTTTTCTCCGCTGGGTTGCACACTTGAATTCTCCGGTTTTCACCGGCATGCCGGGAAATATCCGTTCGGCGAACCCAGAGAGCGAACCCGGTGCCCGTAGTTACTTAAAAATAAGAAAAAAAAAAGAAAAAAAATATATTTGAAAAAAATAACGACAAAAACAGTGGACAATATACCGAGAGCGGAGGTTGGTGGATTCTTCGTTTAGTATTCTCCTATTTCATATTTCTCCGCCCGGCAAAGGCGGAGAGTCTCTGCGTCATTGCTAGTCCACAATGCGCGCACAAAGGCAGTCAACGGTACACATTTGTCCCCGGATGAGTACGAGTGCCGTTTATGAAACTTCTCGTAAAAGTCTTCTTATTTTTTTTCTCGTCCTCAAAAGCGAGTACACCGGCGAGGAATAAATTGTTTTCCGTAAGTAGCGCTCATCGAGTTACGGGGGAGGGAAGTGATTCGCGTCCAATTCGGAAAAAAGTCCAAACTCCGCGGGTCAAAGTGTTTCGACTGTCCTGTCCAGACGGGAGCTGAAGATTTCTGAACTCGAGCCAGCGTCTGATCGGCTCTCGCGGTGCTTGTACGAGATTTCACTCTGCATTATCGACCGAGAAATTTTTGACACTTCGAAGGGGAAAGGGGCTAATAGGCAATTAACTCGAAGGTTCGCTATGGACGAACTTTCCACCCAGGCGCCCCGGGTCATTGAAATAGTAAAGCAAAGCCAGAGACTGCGCGATTGCTTCAATTGAATTCATCTTTATTACCCTTGGAGCAACAGCGCGCCAAGTTACGGACATTGCGACGCCAGTCTTCGCGGAGTGCACTGCGGATCTCCGCTACGGTCGTTTCAATGGGTTTCGGTATCGATTGCGGCAAGTCGCCTTTTCTCCGAATCGCGCATGAATTCCAGCGATTCATAATGCGATCCATTGAGGAATGATTTTCCGAGAATAGAACCGTAACGATCGAGCCGCGACTCCGGATCGATCGTCGCCGACTTACAGGCTGGTCCGAAGCCGTACGTCGCAAAGTATGACCCGTACGTTTGCATCATTCGCGTCGTCTACACGCATGCAACGTCGAATCTTCAAAGAACTATCTTAAAAGGAAGACCCGAAGAACCTTCTTCACAATGCGCAGCAACGATCAATATCCGACCTATCGTCCGTTATTAAATCTCCGGAGGTTGCAACAGCGTTCGAGCTGCATTGACGTGAAATAACTGAACAGACAAAGAGATGAAACTCGATAGGGAAATATGGAAACGGCACAGGTCGTTCTGCAGCTAAATGCGAGCGGAGCGAAGGGCAGAGCAAGAAGCGTTGACAAGTGTATCCAATTTAGATTTACAAAAGGAAGGCAAAAGGAAATACGCAAATCGATAACGGCTGAGTGACGGTGGTACGTGACTTCACACGATTTAACGATGTTCGTTGCTTATCTATATATATATATGTATCTGCGATACTGGATGGGCGCCACTTCGTCATTATTTCTCACATGGAGGATTTCCAAAGTCCCGAACTCCCTCCGTCGATGTCCCGGAAATCAATTGATTGCTGCCGGCGTCCGATTAATCCGCCTCAGGACACCAGAAGCGCCAACACCGCTGACACGACGGGATCAAGAGGCGGTCCGACGAAAGACCAGTTTGTTCCTCCGTATGGGATCCAAGGTGGAGCAAGAATTTTGGGGGACGTTCGTCAACCTTCCGCCGGTTGATTGCTCGGTCGAAGAGATCGACGCTCTCTGTTTCCCGAGGACCAGACTCTGCAATGGAGGCTAACAAATTTCCTGCTGCGTTGAGCAACTCAGATTTGCTTATATTCGTAATGATTCGCATAGACGGAGCTCTCCCCGGTCGTCCGGTGACGACCCCCAAAGTCCGATGACTCAAAGTACAAACGAGCAATTGGCTCAAACCTTCAAACCCTCAAACTTGTAACCACACAAGCCTTCTTAAAATATATATTGTAAATTTTTTAAACAAGCCACTGGTTAAAACAATTTATTTCTGTATACATCGTGGTCCATCTGAAATTGTTTCAGAAGCTCAGTTGTATACAGGGTGTCCCATTTTAATCTTACACCTGATTTATCTCGAAAAATACGGCTCCGATCAAAAATTGAGTGTAATGAAAGGTTTAGGGTTCGACGGGGGACGTTCAAAAAGATTGTTCCTACGTATGCGATCTAAGGTGGAGCAAGAATTTTAGGGGACGTTCGTCAACCTTCCGCCGGTTGATTGCACGGTCGAAGAGATCGACGCTCTCTGTTTCCCGAGGAACAGACTCTGTAATGGAGGCTAACAAATGTCCTGCTGCGTTGAGCAACTCGGCTTCACATTCCATCCAGATTTGCTTATATTCGTAATGATTCGCATACACGGAGCTCTCCCCGGTCGTCCGGGACAGGAAACTAACGCAGAGAGACCCCCTGGTTCATCCCGCGTTGGCTTAATTGACCCGCCGAAAGCCGCCATGCAGATGAGAGAGTCGGTATCTCTGAACCCGACAAAACGGAACACGCGGACTCCCCGTTGATGTTCCCACCTGTTTTCTATCGCAGGATTCGCACGGATCGTGACAGACTGCTGTAAATATGTACGTTGACCAGGTTGTCCCGTCTTCCTCGCCGGACAGAGAGGCGACAGTCTTGGAGAACCGCAAGCCCACTTCGCAATTCCCTCGCGACGAATGTCCCGCAAATAAGCAAGTGGAGGTTTTAGCGTGGCAGCCGCTTTAGGGAATCACGTAATCCCGCTCCCGGGAGGGTCGAGCGGAGCTCATTGAAACTCGATGTCTGAATGAGTAAAGCTGGGACTTGGTCGTTCTGCTTCGCGGTCGTTGGACGAGGACAACCGGAAGGACGTGATTCTTAGGTCTCAGCGTTGAATTCGGAACACGGATCCTTGCGATTCCCGAGCGATGAATTGGACAAGTAGTGGACCGGTAGTCTCCACACGATTGATGCCCATGACAAGTGGAGCCGGCAGGCTTCGCCACTCTTACCGCAATACCTAAGAATCCCTAAGAATCTCAAAAACTCCTCCACACCCAGAAAAAAATTGATTTGACGGCCACCGTTTATTAAGATTAAGGTAAAATAGTAGTAGTAGTAAAGAGGTATTTAATGACAGTAGCAGTTGATCATTAAAGTCTCCGAAACAACTCTCTATTTATTGATACGTCGCTTTTAATAAAACTGCCAATGGGCCATCGACCTGAGTCCTTCAGCCCAAGTAAAATATTTACTTAATTAAAATAAATTTTTATTTAAATCAAATATATATTTTACTTGATCTTAATAAACGGTGGCCGTCAAATAAATTTTTTTGCCGGTCGCAAAGATTGCGCAGCTCATTCCGTTTGGGGAATTGCTTGACTCTTCCTGACCCAGGGATCCCGCTCGTCTCGTCCATTCGGATAATTAACGAAACTACCTCAACGAAATTCCTACCTGACGTACGTTATCGGACGAGTCCCCGTTGGGGGGACGGCGAGGTCGCAGACGAATGCAAATTTCGGAATCAAACTGTCCTTCTCTCCCTATTATGCATATTACATGACAGTGGTTTCTCTCCAACGCTTCGGCTCTACATATATATAAATATATATGTTATATCTATATATACCTATATATATGGAGCAGCTACTTTGGTAGCAGCCGCCCCTTTCCAATTTCTGCGCTATCCAGCTTCCAAGCTCCTGGGAACCAGCAAGAGTAGCGGAAAAGACCAGCAGACGACCCGCGCCATCAACCGGTCACTAGTCTCCACTTCCTTCAACCCTCACACTCTCTCTCTGTTCACCCTCAAGGAATAAAACGAAAGACACCGAGAAAGCTCTGGGCTTCCGGTTCTGGGCTACTGATGCCGCTACTGCCGCGGCAATGGCGCCCAAGCCGGGGAAACTTTACTTCATTCTGAATTTGTAATCCAGCTCAAACTTTGATAAGGAATTTACATTCGTGAAAAAGCATTGGGAATTGAATTTACCACGGTGGATGGTAACCGCGGACTGGTAAGCGCCCGCCCACCCGGCTGCCCTGAGCGGCGTCGCTATACATAAACCCATATCCTGACTCCGCAGCCCGGCCTGCCGGCGAATGAAACGAAAATGGAACTCTCATCTACCACGAATGACGGGGGACTCTCCAGCGGGCTTTTACCGAAATACCCTGCCTCGCACAGACTCGCCTTCAATTCTCCGGATCAGACCAACGAAAATTATGGCTTTTCGTTCCATTTCCGTTTTTTTTTTTTTTTTTTAATTGAAACAAAATTCAATATCGTTGCTACATCATGAACCGCAATAGAAACATTATCCGACAAACTTGACGCGCTAATTAGTCGGAAGAATTTCTGAAAAAAGCATTCGCTGACGACCCACCATACGAACGTTATGCGTAGTTATGAATTCATCAAATACTCGCTAGTGGCAAATAAAAACGAACGTTGAATCATTTCGCACCGCCGCCGCATTACGCGCGGCGGATGATTAATCCAACCCGTCAATGTTTTCGCTGTGCCCTCAGTCCCATTATCCGATAAATATAAATGCGTGACGATACACGTGATTGCGGGAATCGAATTCAGCCGAGCGACATTTTAAACAATATAACGGCCCGATATATAAATATATTGCCCATTGCGCCAGCACCGCGAATTCAAGTGCATCCGAGTGTGGCATGTGCAGCGCGCATACATAGATATATTTATATATATTTATATACCGTATACATATAGTGATGTATCGACTATGGCTGCACAGCACAGAACAAGCACATACATTCATACGAATACAAAAGAGTACAGACGCTCGAAGGTGAAACCGGCAGCGATGGACCCGGGTGTAGGTATATTATCGTGGTGCACAGGGGCGAACGGGAGTGGTCTGCACTTTGGCAAGATTCGATTGTGATTCCGCGATCAAAGTTACGCTTCCTGAATACGCTCGACGTGAAATCATGCCGTCGTGGGGCCGGGCTTGTAGGGGTGGGGGTGGGGGGGGGGGGATTTCACCTGACCGGCGAAGAATATACGCATGCTGAATTTCAATCGGTTCGGAGGAAAACTCTCTCTCGGCCATCGACGGCCCAGTGAACAAACCCGCGAGCCGCCCGCCAGCGAAGGGAACCTTCGTGATTTTCTAAAACAAACTCCGCTGCCGATAGCTCGACAGAGAGAAACTAACCTCTCTTTTTTTTTACTCGTTTTCTCCCCCAGCCCAGGCTCTTTTGTGCGTCGAACGATTTTTCTCTCAATCATCCGGAAAGGGAATCGAGCGGGAGGCACGTACGAACGATGTCTCAGCGGTACCGACGGGGATACGGTGGTTTATGAAATTCCAGATATAATCGGTCCGAGAAACCGGCATCGGCGGCGATGTCGACGACGATCGGTATATGGTAATACAGTACGACCCCGCTTATCCGACCTCGATTATCCGAGCCTCCGCGTTATCCGAGGCACCCAACTCATCACTGAGAAAAAATATCATAGTAAAAGCAACAATACTGACTTTATACCATAAAAAATAGTTCCCCGGGGGAACGTTTACATTTTATAGTTATGACAGTGACAAAAAATCATGGTTGCAACAATAATTATAATTTAACCAATTGAATATATACTACGAAAAACTATCTATATAGACCTTCCTCCTGGGAACTATTGGTAGGGGAGACCGGGGACAAAAGTAACACGGGTCAATTGTAACAAGCGGCCTCGCAACGCTGCGCATGATCGGACGCATCGGACATGAAGTGAGCAACATTATAGACATCATCTTATGACCATGCAATCACCTCATAGCTGAGTTTTCAAAAATACCAATTCGCCGAAACCAAATGTGATTAATGAGTGCTGAAGTGATTTTTCGGCTGTGCGGATCGCGTCAGTTAGGCCACATAATACAAGATATTAGTGCAAACAATCACAAGGAGTTGAACGGTACCTTTTTGCGGAACATTTTGATCGCTGAGACGATTAGTTTCAGATTGTTATTTACCGATGCCACAGTAACTATGCTAATAATCATGTGTGGGGTCGAGTGTAACAGTCGATCCGGGTCAATTGTACCAGCAATAATTGATTTCTTCCAATACCAATACCAATACCAGTATATTTCATTTATTTTATTGTTACATTCTAAACAATCAGCGATAATTTATACACTTATAATTTATAACCAATCAATTGTAGAATATAACATTTATAGTAGGGCTGTATAGTTAGGCCGGCTAAAATGGCTTAGCCGACTAAAACGGCTTAGACGGCAAATTATTTTTTTTTATTTCAATTTAAATTTAAGTTTTCCTGTGCTAATGCACCCCGTTCTATTTCTTAATAGCGGTCGGCGAAGGATTTCGTTGATGCCGGAGGATGTTACAAATGACCCCATTACCCGTTACAATCGACCCCACCGCGGCCCAAATTCTTTCCCAATTTCATCTGTGTTTAAAGGGGCGGTGTTCGCAATTCTGTGCATATTACTGCTTGAAAATTTTTAACTATATACCTAAGACTAGGTTAATGATACACCATTGGATGCCGAAGAGTTAGACTCTCGGGATTGTTGGTAAAAAAATTTAAAAGGATTTTTGTTACTTTTGTCCCCGGTCTCCCCTATAGTAGAAAATACTATTCTTTTTCTCAGTGATCCGAGTCCTCCGCGTTGACCGACGTGTCGGCTCGGATAAAACGGATAAAGCAGCATCTCCGCGCACGGAGTAGTAACTGCAACATTGTTGCATACCGTCTTAAACTTGTACAAGTTTGCTGCGTCTTTATATTGCGAGCTGTAAATACATCGGTTCCGATTCTAGAGTCACTGGTAGAACATCGCGATGTCTCAAAAAAGGAAAGAAGTCGTAAATTATAAGTGGTGTGTTATTTTTTAAACATATAGTAGTACAAGTTTGCATTGAGTATGTTATCCGTGTTATCCGAGTTTTCGCTTATCCGACCTACGCCTTCCCCACATTACCTTGGATAAACGGGATTCTACTGTATTTGTTAAAGTGAGCAGCGCGAACGGGCGATCGATGCCAAAACTACTTTAGCGGAAATTCCGGAGGCCTTTTTCGTGCGTCGCGAGGGCCCAATGTTGAGCATTAGAATTTGTACCAGGGGAATCGCCATTTCGTTCATGGGAACGAGTGGGAGTCGTTATTGCATTAGCACACTGGACGCGCTACCGTCCCGCATAATGCTCGCATTAGCACGGTGGATTGGATCAAACATTTGCTCCTGCGGTGTTTACAGGTTGCGAATATCGGTAACCGCACGGTCATGCGTCATCTTGCGGCATTGCAGGCCTGTTAATGTTCAACGAGGCAAATGACGTTAGTAAATCAATAAACGAAAATAAATATATCCACTTAGCTCTGCGTGGATATTAAGGAGAGAGTCTCGCTGCGCGCTGACTTCGCATAAGTTCGACAACAATAAGAGAAAATTGCAAGTACTTCTTGATGGTGTCAAAATCTGAAAAAAATCGTGTATACTAAAGGTACTGAGAAGATTAATTTTGCGTAATAATAATTGCAAAATGTTGTTAACAAATTCATCAAAAAATTAATTGGTTAACAAATTACCCGGCAACAAAACTTTTTTTTTATGAAAATGATTCGT
>JAPYZC010006300.1:0-17255 GCA_030522665.1 Ichneumoninae sp. A BG-2022a | reverse complement strand
CCCAAAATGTTATTCGTTTCCTTTATGTTAAAATTTGTTTAAAATCGTAATTTCCAAGTATTAGATAAAATTCTGAAAAAATTCATACGTATTCAGAAATTTTTTTTTTTTCCAGTAATTTGTTATGAACATTCTGAAAGTATTATTATGCACAAACAATCTTTTCAGCACCTTTTATATGCTAGAATTTTTTCAGATTTTTTTCTCGTCGAGAACTGTTTGTAATCTTTGTCTTTTTTCTCTCGAACTTAGGCGGCGTCAGTCATTGTGCTAGTACTACCTTAAGCAAATGCGCGGTTACATACTATCAAAGGTGTATTTTGTTGGTACAACACACATGTTTGTTTCAATCAACAAGTTTTGACTAAAGTGAAGCAAATAATCGTTTAACAAAACAATGCTTTATTACACTCGGTGCGTAAAGTGCAGTTTTACGCACGCTTCGCGCGCGTAAAACTCCTCTTTCGCATACTCGTGCGATAAACGTTTTCTTAACGCGTGTGATTGCAACACTCGCCTTCGGCTCGTGCTGCAAACTCTCACTCGTCAGAAAAAGTTTTATCGCACTGGTATCGTAATGTACTATTATTTGTACCAAACAAATAACAGCTTTGAACGTATGTCACCACGACTTTTGGTTAATCCAACCAATTTTTTTTCTCAGTGTTGGTTCGGAGATTCGGGGGACCTCGTTGTGGCTCCGTTCGCCGTCTGGATGGCTCACTGGCAGTCTGCCTACCTGGAGTCATTGAATATGCAGTGCGCGTAGGACGTGTTTGCTGATAAAACCGACGACGCGTTTACGAGAGTGCGTGTCCGAGGGTCCTTAATGGATGCGCGATAGGATTTGATTCCGCGACGCTGGGAAACACGCCGGCTACCGGCGATGTCTACATACCAATACGACTTGTAACCAAGCATGCAAGTGCACTTGTACACTGCGGTTCATGAATGGCTGGTCGGTTTTCCTATAGCGACCCGATTCAGATCGTCCAGGCATTCATGAACAGCACTGTAGCAGCTTCGTTTTTCTGAAAGACAATGGGGATCGATGGTTCGACGCTTCGATGCAAAGTTTGACCTCTCAACCTGAGAGAAAGACCGGTCGTGCTCCGATTGCGAAGCGCAGCTTCGGGACACTCGCGAATCGCGGCGCGTTGACACGGGTGGCGCTGCTGTTCCCTACGTGCATGTCCGAGGGTTCTTGATAGATGCGCTGTAGGATTTGATTCCGCGACGCTGGGAAACACACCGGCTACCGGCGATGTCTACATACCAATACGGCTTGTAACCAAGCATGCGAGTGCACTTGTACCAGCTTCGTTTTTCTGAAAGACAATGGGGATCGCACTCAGAAAAAAAATTATTTGACGGCCACCGTTTATTTGGTTTAAGTAAAATATGTAGGGTAGAGCGGGACAAATGGGGCAGCGGGGCAAAACAGGACAATCTGGTAAAACAACATTTTCTAATAATTTTCAATTTCAAAACGGCGCGGAGAATCCTAACGTATCGACGGGGCGAACGCGGGCATCCAAAAATTATTGGAAAGTTTAGTTTTAGCGATTGTCCTATTTTGCCCCGCTCTACCCTATTTGATTTAAATAAATATTTATTCAAATTAAGTCAATAGTTCAAGTCAGTTACTTAAATGAAATAAATATTTATTTGAATGAAATAAATATTTGTTTAAATCAAATAAATATTTATTTAAATATAATAAATATTTTACTTAAACCAAATAAACGGTGGCTGTCAAATAATTTTTTTTTCTGGCTGCGATGCTTCGACGCTTCGATGGAAAGTTTGACCTCTCAACCTGAGAGAAAGACCGGTCGTGCTCCGATAGCGAAGCGCAGCTTCGGGACACTCGCGAATCGCGGCGCGTTGCCACGGATGGCGCTGCCGTTCCCTCGGTCTCTCCGCGACGCGTCGATGAGCCTCGATCTAATTGCTGGCCCGGTTCCCGTTTCGTGCGAGCGATTCCTCGTTCCCAGACAGTCTCTTGGCCGATGCTTCAGCGGGGACGTGGGAAGCGAGAGGCATAAATTTCTTGGCCCACGGAGCCGGGGGAGGGCATGGGCCGGCTGCACACATGGGGAAACGGCAGGCGCCTCTATCCGACCATGTGTCCCGTCATGAGAAGGAAAAATCGTGCACATTTTTATCGAGCCTCCTCTCCCCGACCGGAGACTCTCCGATAGCCTCTCCGCTACGTTTTTTGTTCTTCGCAACGCGAGGGAAGAAAAAATTATCAAAATAACATATTCCAAAGTAGCCAAATCGCATTACTTTTTGCCATTGCCTTTTTCTGTCCCTGTGGCGTTTCTTTTTTAGTTCTTTTTTAGAGTTATGCGTTTCACTGCGTTCCATCGGCACGGCGAGTTTTTGCAAGTGCCTATAAACGTCGGAACAGAAAAAATTACTTAATTAATAAAATTAATTAATTAGATTTTGGTATACTAGAACTTTAGAGCCTGATCTATGTTTGCGACAATACATATGTGAACTGAGGTATGAACTCAAGGTAATGCACCATAATTAAAGAAATTCGGTTAAAGGTTTACGGTTCACAATAAAAAACACCGATAACGTAAAAAAAAGCGAATAAAAAACGTTACGATTATAAATAATAAAAAATTTCAGGCTGCTCATGGGGCATTGAAAACTCGGTGCTATCTCGGTAGCAGCGTGAAGTATGCGGCATCATTTGTGATTGTACGTAGCTGTGCGAATTGCCGACGTGATTTTTCGATATGTCACCGCGAACTTTTAACCGGATTTCTCCAATTACGGTTTATTACCTTGAGTTCATACCTCCGCTCACAAATGTATTGTCACAGACATATATCAGGCTATAAAGTTTTAATATACCAAAATCTGTTAAGTAATTTTTTGCCGTTTCGCAGTTTATAGGTCCTTGCATGGAAATGCATAACTCCCGTCTTTTTTTGCCCTAGCGGCAGCCGGGGGTAAAAATTATTTCGTAAAAATCCTAATTCGAAATTTCGTGAAGATAATTTTGTTAAATAAATGACAAACTCGTTTGTCACTTATTTGAATATAGGAAAATGTCCTTTTATTTCCCGCGGCACACCCAGAAAAAAATTTATTTTACGGCCATCGTTTATTCGGTTTAAGTCAAATATTTGTTTGATTAAAATAAAAAATTATTTAAATTAAGTAAATAGTTACTTAAATGAAATAAATATTTATTTAAATGAAATCAATATTTATTTAAACCAAATAAACGGTGACCGTAAAATAAATTATTTTTCTGGGTGCATTGACAATTTTATTTTCTATACTTTTGTTTGTAAAACTTGAAAATTAACAAATAAAAAATTGTCGACCAGGTAAATGAGTTACGGTAACAAAATTCTTGTTGTCCCAACAATTTATTTTCTCCCTGCGCCGCTGCCAATATAGTTACCGAGTTTCCAATGCTGCACGAGAATCCCGGAATTGTTATTTATTTACAACCGTAGCGTTTTTTATTCGCGTGAATTTTTTTCTCTTTCCACGTTCGCCGAAGGCCGTTCCTCAGGAACACGAAGCATTTATTTGAGGACGGGGAGCCACGGAGGCCACCGTGCCATGGCTCTTTTTCATTCTCGTAGCCACCTCCTCCTCGTCTCGGTTGTCGTCGTCGTCTGGCCCTTGTTCCACTCGCTCGGGCAACTTCCCACTGGCGAACGCCGGCAGACCCCTCGGCTGCAGCCTGTTGCTTCGCTTCTCCTTTGGCTCGCTTCCCACACGAGCGTCGCACGCACGCACGCATGCGTTCGTGCACACCAACCGCGGCCACGGAAATAGGCTCGAACGGAAAACAAAGAAAGGAAACCAATATTTTTCTGCTCTAAAAAAAAAAAAAAAAAAAAAATTCGGATGCGTGTGTGCATTCGCGGCGAGCTACCGATCCTCTCTCCGTCTCCGAGTCTCATCGAGATAAACGGGAGGCGCGACGACGAATGTCCACATTACGTAAATCCAACAAAAGTCATGGTTGCGATTTAGCGACGAGAAAAATTCTATCGCCACTGCGAAGGTAAACTAATTAACTCGAGTTACCGGAAGAGGATAATTTTGCGAAACTGTGCGCTTAATTAATTTATCCTTAGACGGTTCGTCCAGGGGTTTCGAACCGAAGGCAGGTGCCGCTCAAGGATTTTCGTCGCGACTTTTCGTGCTATCCGGATCTCGCATTGTCCCGCCTTTAGGTCTGAGTTTTTGCGGACTTTGAAAATTATTTTTTCTCTCGACTTTGAATTAAAGTGTTGGATTAAGGGAATACGTCACGGATCGCCATTTCTTAATGGTGGGGGGGGGGGGGTGGTAGGGTCATGTTGATAGCAATGGTTGAGACCTAGGTATCTATTAATATGCAGGTTCGAAGCTCCTTCAACGCGTAATATCTTCGAAAATCTATGGGCACAGCTCGATTTTATTTTTTTAATACATCCCTAATAATGTTCTAATGTTATTTTAGAAAAAAAATCGAATACAGTAGTCTGGAAGTATATATATATTTTTTTAAGAATGTTGCTTTTCACGCGGCACCATATGCAGCTCCATGCCAATTGACACAATTTTAAGCTCATGTATCTCGGAATCCATATGGGGAAAAAATAATTAGAAATTTTTATAAAATATGCAAGTTCAAAGCTCATTCAACTCGTAATATCTTCGAAAATCTATGGGCACAGCTCGATTTTATTTTTTCAATACATCCCTAATAATGTTGTAATGTTATTTTGGAAAAAAAAATCGAATACGGTAGTCTGGAGGTATATATTTTATTAAAAAGAATGTTGCTTTTCACGCGGCACCATATGCAGCTCCATGCTAATTGACACAATTTTAAGCTCATGTATCTCGGAATCCACGTGGGGAAAAAATTATTCGAAATTTTTATAAAAAACCTTATTCATTGCTTCATAACACTTGTGATTGTTAGTTTCAAAAGTAGAAAAGTCGTTGTGTGACGTATTCCCTTAACCAAAAGTCGCGGTGACGTACGTTCAAAGCTGTTATGTGTTTGGTACAAATAAGGCATTGTTTTCTTAACCGATAATTCGCTTCAATTTATTCAAAATTTGTGGATTGAAACAAAGATTCGTGTTGTACCAACAAAATACACCTTTGAACGTGTGTCACCGCGCATTTTCTTAATCCACCCATTTATTTTTCTCGGTGTATGTGTTACGTTATATGTGTCGCCAAATGTGGAACGCGGTCCACAGCGGGAGAATTCCTATGTTAATGAGGCGAGCACGTTCTCGATATGTCACCAGGCCAACTACTCGAGGGATCCCGCGACCGATGTTGCCGCCCCTCGGGAACCGCGCTTCCCGCATTCGACCGTGCGCACTCAAAGAAACTCGCACTGTCGGCGGCGTAAATGAGAATGCAGAGTGGGCCGACTGGTTCGCGGAAGAGAACGGGCTCCCTCGGGTTAGAGTACACGCGTGGTCTTTGTCATCCGCGACAAAGCTGTGCGTGTCCCGTACACGATTGCAGTTGCATGTTCGGCCTGGTGAACACCGGCGACCAGGGAAATCCTGTTCGTTCGCGGGCGCATGCGCGCACCTCGCACCGTGTTCTCTGGCACTTCGTGGATCTTTGGGACTACCTTAAGGTGCTTGTAAAATTGTCTCCAAAATTGTAAAAAATGTTATGAAATTTGCACCCAGAAAAAAAATTTGACGGCCACCGTTTATTTAGTTTAAGTAAAATATTTATTCGATTTAAATAAATATTTATTTTAATTATGTAAATAGTGACTGAAATGAAATAAATATTTATTTAAATCAAATAAATATTTTACTTAAACCAAATAAATGGTGGCCGTCAAATTAATTATTTTTCTGGGTGTACAACACGTTTAATATACAAAGTTGTCTGAAATATGCAACCTCGGTACATGACATTTTCACAGTGTTCAAACAGACATTTTTTACAGTGTCTGTCCACATATTTATTCTGTCCTACTAGTACATTTTTTGTTATAATTTATTTGCGGCCGCTCTATCTGATTGCTATGCTGTTATGTTAAGCGACTAGCTTGGTTATTATGCTTCGCTTATTATGCCCTGTGCTGCCCCGCTTATCTCGCTGGCTATGCTGTATCGATTAAGGAGGTTGGAGCGCTTCAAATGAGTACCAGATTTTTAACCCTTCTAGTACGGGAGACTTTTTTCCGAGAGCAAACGATTTTTTTTAAGCACAAAAAACGATGCAGATGTTCGTAATAAATGTTTTTTCTGCTTTGTAAAAAAAGAAACTACACTTCAAGGTACGTCTTTGAATTTTTACAGATTTTTTTAGCGCATCAACTTGTTATTCGAATCATTCGAAGGTTGCGTCTTATAAAAAATATTCAAATTCTAGGTCTTCGTTAAACATTCTTAACGATTAATCTAGCACTGTTCTGCTCAATAAAATTCTATTTGTCTATATATCTATTTTTCATAGTGCAAAAGGCGACTTTGCGACCAGAGTTTGGAACCAGACGTTCTCGTTGATTTCTTAATGGACTTTAAGGCCGTCGCGAGGAATCGGACGACGGTCGGAAGAATTCGCGAGATCGCCTTGGCATATCGCGAAAGCAAATGTGGCCGCACGAGCGAGAGGAGCCGCCTCGCGGTCTCGCTTGGCGAAGCGCGAAACAACTCTGCCGTTCGCCACTGCCTCGTTTACCTATCTTGCACGGATAACGGGGACCTCGCGGTACTTCGGGAACAGGGAAGGTATCTTTACTTCTTGAGGCTTTTTATTCAACGCTACATTTTCTTTTTTTTTACTTTTGTTACTTCACACCGCAATGGAAAGGTCTTCGGGCATTTTATGGATTCGAGGCAATCAAGTTATCTATAAATCTACTATAATCTATAAATTATAGTTGGTTTAACAAATCTATAAAACTATAAATCTCGTAAAAATCGACAGAACTTTCAGGTAAATGGGAATTGCAGCGACATGCTGGCAAATATTTGTATAAAAACTCAACAAATTCTGATAGAAAAAATGGTAATTTTCGCAGTCGCAGATATTACCGGAATATCCCGGAATTTCTGCTAGAACATAAGTTCTTCTTACTAAAAAATATAGTAATTCGTAAGTTATACCGGCAAATTATGTCGATCAAATATTTCTTATGTATACATGCAAAAAAAAAAAAAATTTGATTGACGAAATTCTCAATGTTTATCCACGGAATTCTTAGCTTTAGTCTACGAAATTCTGTTTTATCGCCCGGGTAAAAATCCCTTGGCCTCTGTGAAAATCTCACATATCGCTACTGGTGGGGCAGCAGTACAATATTACCTGCACCCTAAAAAAAGTTCGTATAAAATGTAATGTACCGGACTGGAAGTTTTTATGAAAATACAGGTACATTAAATTTCACGTACAATAGTGATCGAAAATTAATGTTCAGTGTATAAAAAATATAGTGAATACTTAATTTTTAATAATCGACTCTAATTTTACTATGAAAAAGTACTTAAATTTTAATAATTTACTTAAATATCAATGAAAAAGTATATTTTTCACAGTTGTACATTAAATTTCGGGTACCAGTTTTTGCATAAAAACTTCCAGCCCGGTACATTAAATACACATTTTTTTATTTCCAGTCTCGTCGAAACATACGACTTGCTAGTTTTTCCGAGATCTTTCTCTCACTGTACCCACTCTAAATTATGTTTAAGTAAATCTACGGATTGCGTGCGTGAATGTTTAAGTTTCGGAGAGCAATCGACTCGCCCAGTTCAGGAATGTTAAATATACATGAAGTATGTCTATTAGTTGGTGCGCCCACGGTCTCTTGTCAGGACAATACTTTCGTCTACGCGAGCTAATACGCGTGCACGAACAGCGTAAGACTCCACCGCCGCAGCGAGTGATTAATGCCACTGGAACAAAGGAGCGAACGGAGAAAGGCAAGAAGGAGAGTAGCTGCCCGGTCGTTGCTTGTTGTTATTCAACGGTTTATTCGACGTTACAGTGCCCGGATAAGAGGAGTATGTACCGCGTTGCGAGCGACTATCCGGCACCGGTCTCTATCGCGAGCCTCGGTGCCCTCTTATCACATCGCGCGAAGCTCGAAGGGGGATTCCCCGGCGGAGCGTCAGGCGTGGGTGGTCGTCGAAGGTGCAAAGCGACTGGCTCTTCCTCGTTTGCTCTCCGACTTAACGACGAGACGGGATCCCCCTGCCGACGAGGAAGAGAGGAGCGCCACGCTAGACTGTTTACGACCACAAGGTGCGTAAACCGTCCAGCTGGTGGGTACTCGGAGAGAGGTTGGCAGAGAAACGAGAAATAACGCCGATCGTTGAAGGCAATATTTTATTATTATTACGGTAAATCAGGGTCAGATGGCCACCAGTAATATTTTTTAAAGTACCAAACGCATGGCGCCGCCACTTGCACAGTTTTTAGTATATGGGGATACAATGCGATTGCCCAACAAAATTTAGAATCCCTATTTCGAGGAAGCCAGAAATTTCTGGAGCTATATTTCTAGCGCTCAGAAGACAAAATTATAATTTTGCGAGTAAATCAACATTGCACGTTATAGTTGAATTTTTCAAGAAAAGATTGGCGCTTAGTAAAACTGTTTAAAACACTATTTAAAACTATCTATTAACTATTAAAAAAAACTATTACTGATTTATTTTAACTAGGGTAAAAGTGGGGAATACGGCCCAGTCAATATAGCATTCATTTACGTGTTAATCGAGGTGGGCCATATTCACCACTTTTCCCCTATTAAAAAAAAATGCCTTAAATTTAAGCAGCAGTTATTTTTCCGAGAAAATGGGTGAAATGGCCACTCATTTTCCGGAAGACACGGCCACTTGTTTTTCGGGGGATATGTCCATGTCAGTGGTCGTGGGCCACTGCCCGCAATTGCAGACGGTGGCCATACCACCCATATATTGTGAACGAGAAGGCGACATAGCCAATTAAATCACGCATTGGCAATATCGAAAGTTCTGAGTGAATTACTTTAGTTTGAAGTTTCTAGAGTTGTTTACAACAAAAAATGTTAAGTTTAAAAAATGTTAAATCCCCAAGTTTCGTTGTTTAAAAAGCCATGGCCATATCACACCGACTTACCCAGTAGAGCGGGGCAAAATGGGGCAACGGGGCAAAACGGGGTTTTTGGGCAAAACTAAATTTTCCAATAATTTTTGGATCGGACAAGGTGGCAAAACTGGGCATCCAAAAATTATTGGAAAATGACGTTTTCCCAAAAACCCCGTTTTGCCCCGTTGCCCCATTTTGCCCCGCTCTACCCTATTATTTTTTTATCGGTAATAAACGCGGATGCGATGCTCAAGATGAGTATCGCGCGTTCTGGCACCTAGCAATTTAGCTCAATCGCTCAATAACGACGGCAAGGTGATCTTCGACCTTCGGTAATTAATGGCGATCGGAGGATGCGGCCGGATCGCTCTCGAAGGAGCGAGTCTCGATACACCTCTGGTGTTCTATCCGAATCGCCGATCTTGATTTAATAAAGCTTAAGAGGCTTTTGATTATTTCGTGGTGTCGGAGACGGGCTGACCTGGGCCAACGGGCTGCGCAGAGCCCGGAGCTCTTTCCTCGGCGAAAGTGAGTTTACCGACGACCCACGCTCGATCCACATCGAAGGATCCCCAACACCTGCTGGCCGTTTCGGCGTGGGACGCGATCGCGGGATTCTCCAGGTAAACTCGGCGAGAGATCGGAGAGAAGGAAAAAAAAAGTGGGAGAGAGTCCCGTAGCGGGAGCGTGAATAACGCGGGGAGTTTCTCCATTATTAATGTTGGGGCCCCCACGAACGCATATGGCGGATGCACAATGCCGACTGTCTATACGTCGAATAGTATCGATCTCTATGGTGGCTCCTCCGAGAGAGCTCGCTTTGATCTACATCGGATGTTCTCTCACGGTACCATTTCGCTGTTTCGCGTCTTTCTTATTTTTTAGTAACGCAAGACTCGAGCAGCTTGCGGGATCGTCGGGTCTTACAGATCCGGCGCTAGGACTGCCTCGGGTTGTTCGAAACATTGTTAACCCGTGGAGACGAGGCACTCGGAAACATTGAGTCGTTCGGTAAATTTAGGCGAATTTTAATAAACTTTAATTAATGTTTAATTTAATTTAATCAATGAATTTAATGGAATTTTAAAAACTATTCGCTATACGCCGTATAACCCGACATTCCGAAACTATAGCGTATAGAATGGAATTTTAAAAACCATTCTATACATTATAAAAACTGAGATTCCGAAATTATAGGATATAGAATGGAATTTCGAAATACATTCTACGTGCTATGAACACCGAAATTCATATTTCGGTGTTCATAACACGTGGAACGAAATTTGGAAATCCGTTCTACATACTACAAGAACCGAAATTACGAAATTATAGCTTATAGAATGGAATTTCGGAATTGTGAAATCTATTCGATATTCTATGAAAATCGCGCGTTGCGGCTCAACTTGCGAGTCAATGCTCGAATACCTCGATTAGTATTGATCTCTATGACGGCTCTTTCGAAAGATCTCGCTGCGATTTACATCGGATCTTGTCTCACGGTACACAGTAAAAAAAAAAAAGTTTATACTTTTTACAACAACTTATTCTCCACAAACGTCCACAATTTTTAATTTCTAAATTTTCCAGTTTTACAAACAAAACTACAAACTCAAATTATCAATGACACGGGAAATAAAAGGACAAGTTCGTATATTCAAATAAGTGACCACCGAGGCTGTCACTTAATTAACAAAATTATTTTTCCGAAATTTTGCATTCTGATTTTTCGAAATTATTTTTTACAGTCTATCTCGTCTCATGTTTTAGTAACGCAAAACTCCGGCCATTCGGCGTTCGTCGCTTGCAGATCCGGCGCTGGTGCTGCTGTTTATCGGGCATTTTCGGATGAACATGTCGCCGGATGGACCCGAGGAACTGGAAAAAAGTTGAGCCATTCGACAAATTCAAGCGCGTTTAGTCTCAAGTTGCAAGTTCGAGCCGGGCCGGAAGAGCCGCGTTCGTCCGAGTCGGTCCATCATCTTGTTTTCCGGTGCGCAAGACAGTGGCGGAGCGCTGTCCCTATGAGTTTCCTTAAAACACTGGGAAGCCGAGGAGCGAGCCGGTGCCGAATGGGGCCAGCTGCGGCTCCGCCATGGGACACCGGCACCGGTGCTGGGAGGAACTGAGAGCATGTGAAAGGAAGAAGGACGCCGCGTTGAGACGAAATCCTTAGAACAGGACGTGTTCTTTGCGAGGAGCTCCCGCTTCCGGGTTCTCATCTCGTCCCGGCTGCTCCTCTGTGTTAGACATTCGCCCCGTGGACCGTCGAGGGTGCAGCGGCCCGCTCCTCGCGCGCAACACCTGGCTATTTTTTTGCTCTCTTTCTCTCCGCACACTCGTGCGCGCCTCTCGAAAATCATTCTTCCTGCGGCGGTGGCCGCGGAACGGAAAACCCGAACTAATTTCGCAAGAGCCAAAGTTGACGGAGAAAAAAAAAACATAGTACAGTAGCACCTCGATTATCCGAACCAATTCGGACCGGAGTCCGAATTGGTTCGGATAATCGAGGTGCTACTGTAAAAGCAACAATACTGACTTTACACCATAAAAAATAGTTCCGAGGGGGAACGTTTACATTTTGCAGTCACGACAGTGACAAAAAATCATGGTTGCAACAATAATTATAATTTAACCAATTGAATATATAGTATGAAAAACTATCTGTATAGACGTTCTTGGGAACTATCGGTATAGTAGAAAATACTATTCTTTTTCTCAGTGTTCTACACAGCCACATTGCGCCTTTGGAAGATTCCGTCATAACAACCTGCCAACATTTTCAAGCGGCCCGGCTGTCGGCGATTCGCGTTTGTATATTTTCACGGAAGCGGATTGGATATATTCGTGGATTAAAACGGCTCGTCGCGGCTTTGTGATACGACGAGAACGCAATGACTCTCCCGCCGCTGAAACGAGAAATCCTATGGGAGAATAACGGAGAGCGGGTCTTAACCGTGGGAAATTGAACTCGACGCTTAATTACCATGCCGTCGAGGCCACGTGGCGATACGACGGAGCAATAATAATACTAAGAAGTCCATCTTTAAGCACGAGATTTGAGAGCGAGAGATGGAGAGCCCCGTGCGCGTTTCCACGACTTCGCGAACGCAACTGCGGTGTAGTCGTATGTATATATGTATATATGTATACATATATATGGTGTACTGTATAGCGCATGTATTCGGAACAATGAGACATTTACACGTCCGCCGGGACACGCGACTCGCGACGACCACTGCAAGGAGGTAATAACGCACGAGCCGCTCGCTGATAAGATTGCACGGGCCGGTGTCCCATTTCGATAGCCGATACTCCCTTCGCTCGGACGCTCGATCGATGACGAAGACACTCCTTTTTCATTGAAACTTTTTTTCTTTTTTTTTTACTTGCAGTCGAATTTTAAGACGTCAGTTTGAACTTAAGATCGAACTTAAGATCGAAGTTTGGTCTAAACTTGACTTGATTTTGAGACGTTAGTTTGAACTTAGGTTCGCTCTTGAGATTGAAATTAAGATCTAAGTTTGGTTTAAACTTGACTGCTTACGATCTATGTTAAGTTTCAACATGATCTTGTTCTTAAGTTTGATCTTAGGTTCGAACTGAAGTCTGAACTCAAATTTGATTACGGTTCGAGTTCCACCTGAAGTTCGAACTCAAGACTCTTAAGATCGAACTTTAACGCTTTTTTGGCGTATAATCTATGTCTGAATCTCCAATGCGGTTAACTTTGGTTAACTTTGGTGACACTTTACCATCATGAGCAGGTGATCTGGCAAAATAATTCCTTGACTCCATTTCTGTGAAACAATTGCTGGAGAACGGTTGTTCTCCAGTCAGTGGTTGACATGGTTAGTGATTGAGAAGACGTGTGGACAATGATAGGTGGGGTGCGATAAGATTTTTTGTTATATCTTATCGTTTCCTATCAGCCTGAACTTAAGCACGAAATCAAGTTCAAACTGAGTTTCGATCTCAAGTCCGAGCTTAAGATGAATCTTAGGAACGCAACGAAGTTCGGGCCAAAGCTTCGATCGCAGCTTCGATTTCAACTGCAACCCTAAGTTCAACCTAACGTCTCAAAATTCCACCCTCAATGCCTGCGGCCAGAGAAATCCTACGGTCCCCAAGATTTTCCCTGCGGCTAGAAGGGCTGTGTAAACTATCCGAGCGCTGCCGCACCGCCGCCTACCCTAATATTTACGGAACTGACTGGGGATGACGTCTTTCGTGGTTCTTCGGCTCCTTTTGAATGCCCACCGCTCAAAGTATCCTTTGTGAGTACCGTTGCGCGTGGCTGTGCAAGCACTCGGCACTCACTTTTCACAAATTGAAATTCCCCCGAGCCACTCCAAGTGCGGTCTTGAGAAAACACCGAAGAACCACAAGTCCTCCGCAGTCCCGCGAATCGTTAACGAACATCGCCGAGGTTCGTCAGCCTAGCGGCGCGATAACCGAATGAAATACCTCGATACCGTGCAGCACTCGTACGGAATGAGACAGCGCGAAGCGTTTATTTCACGCTGAAAGGCGCTACGTCGAGGTCTCGGGGCGCTGGGAAAAGTCACTCGACCGTTAGTACGTACGCACGCAGGCCGGGGCACTCGGTTCTCCATAATGTTGCGGAGGTACTGCTCGATCTTCCATTGTCGGGGGGCCGGTTAATAACGTACCAGCGTCGTTCTTTCGCACGTACACGCATTCATGAATGTGCCTTTAATCAGACCCGCAATCACTGCGGCCACTCGTGGAAGCAATTAACACCGTGACTTCAATCACATTAAAGTAAACTGTTCGTTACGAATATCATGGTAATTCGCAATAATGGAATTTAAAGCTGAGGTAAAAAAAAACATCGTCATTCAGTCATTGAAGGCAGTTCCTTCAATGAGAAAAAAAATTGGTTGGATCAACCAAAAGTCGCGGCGACATACGTTCAAAGCTCAACTTGCGAGTCAATGCTCGAATACCTCGAGTATTATCGATCTCTATGTTGGCTCTTGCGAGAGAGCTCGCTGCGATCTACATCCGATCTTCTCTCACAAGAAAAGGACCAGTTCGTATATTCATATAAGTGACAAACGAGTCCGTCGCTTGTTTAACAAAATAATTTTTACGAAATTTTGCATTCCGATTTTACGATCAGCCCCGCAACCACTGCGGCCACTCGTGGAAGCAATCAACACCGTGACTTCAGTCACATTAAAGTAAACTTTTCGTTACGAATATCATGGTAATTCGCAATAATGGAATTTAAAGCTGAGGTAAAAAAAAAACATCGTCATTCAGTCATTGAAGGCAGTTCCTTCACTGGGAAAAAAATTGATTGGATTAACCAAAAGTCGCGGCGACATACGTTCAAAGCTGTTATTTGTTTGGTACAAATAAAGCATTGTTTTGTTAAATGATTATTTGCTTCAATTTATTCAAAATTTTTCGATTGAAATAAACATTTTTGGTGTATCAACCGAATACACCTTTGAACGTATGTCACCACGCATTTGTTTAATTCAACAATTTCTTTTCCTCACACCCAGAAAAAAAATTTATTTGACAGCCACCGTTTATTTGGTATAAGTAAAATATGTATTTGATTTAAATGGATATTTATTTAAATTAAGTAAATAGCTACTAAGATGAAATAAATATTTATTTGAATCAAAGAAATATATTACTTAAACCAAATAAACGGTGGCTGTCAAATAAATTATTTTTCTGGGTGCAGTGTTCGTGATCTTGGTTCCGATGGTGCGCAGTCACGTCAATCGGTTCGCTCGAATTACGGGCAATCCGGTCATTGGACGGAACGATCAACATTGGTTCGAGGGAGCATTCGGGAGTCGTTAGGAAATTCAGGAACCTTCGGGTTAACTCAGGTGTAAAATGAGTGCGGAGGAGGAGGCGACGAGGCGTTAAACGCGCCCGGTTGACCGGGTGGTTCGAGATTCGAGACGTCCCGAGCCTCCCACGATATTCGCTCCGGGAAAGACGAACAAAAAACGAAGAGTGCCCCCTCATGCCGGCGACGTTCTCGAATGTCGGACAACTTAAGGCTGCAGTTACGTTACTAGGTAACACAAGTGGAACGGGCCGGAGACTCGTTGCTCTAACGAGGAAGACGTCTCGATTTCCCGCATACCTTGCACTGAGAAAAATAAATTGTTGGAATAAGCGAATGCGCGGTGACATACGTTCAAAGGTGTATTCTGTTGGTATAACAAAATTTTTTTTTTCGGTCGACAAATTTTGAATAAATTGAAGTAAATAATCGTTTAACAAAACAATGCTTTATTTGTACCAAACAAATAACAGCTTTGAACTGAAAAAAATTTATTTGACGGCCACCGATTATTTCGTTTAAGTAAAATATTTATTTGATTTAAATAAATATCTATTTAAATTAAGTAAATAATTACTTAAATGAAATAAATATTTATTTAAATCAAATAAATATTTTACTTGAACCAAATAAACAGCGGCCGTCAAATTTTTTTTTCTGGGTGCATATATCATTGATTTACGTGTTAATCGAAGTGGGCCATATTCACCACTTTTACCCTATGTCACCGCGACTTTTGGTTAATCCAACCAATTTTATATTTAAAAAAAATTCGAGATTTTAATGAAAACATGTTCAGAATGTTCCAAAACGTCGAAAAATCACATTTAGAAAAAATGTCCGGATGTATGTGTGTGGTGTGGGTGTGTGTGTGTATGAAATGGACGTGCAAAATTGAAACCGCTATAACTCGAGAACGCCTTGACCGATCAAGCTGAAATTTGGCACACATCATGTATGATCAGTAGTCAATGTTTGGTCAATTCAATTTCATCCAAAAATGTTCAGTTGTTTTTTTTGTACGCAATTTTTAATTTCTTCAAAAATGTCTGTTCGCGCTCTAGCGCTCGCAATTTTTTAGCTATCTGGCTAAAAACGCGTACACAGATGGAACATCATCACCCGCCGATCCCATTAAAAATTCTAGAAAATCGGTCGAATCGTAAAAATTTTTTTTCTCAGTGTGCGCGTTCTTGAACAAACCCGTCTTATCTGACTCTGCGACTAATGTTTTTTTCCGCTCATTGCCGATAAATCGGCCGCGAAGCGCGAACGGGCAGAACGATCGTCTCGCAGAGCGAGACTCGCTGGTCTCTCGGGCCGAAGTGGTCCACCCGCGTGTGTGCCCTTCTCTGTGGGAACGGGCGAGCGTCAAGAGGACGAGGTCCCATCCGTCTGGCCATTGTTCCCATCGGCCACCACAATGCGAGTCCTCGATGTACCATCGCGTAGATTGCATTGACTACGAAAGAGCCTCGATGACTACCCATGGTGTAGTCGACGATCCCACCGAGCCATTCACCCGGCATTCCACCTGTGCGCTACATGTCTTTTCCCGATCCGTCTCAGCCGGGGCTGGCGTGGATCGGGCCGATGTTCAGCCGGCCGTCACGAATCCGCAGCCTCGCTGAAAGGGCGGTAGGATTGGAACCTCCCGACGACAAAAAGTACAATCCCATGAGCATGTGCGCCACATGACAGCGCACATGGCCGTCTTTTTCCAGGCTCCGCTTCGCGCGAGACGAAGGCCAGGATCGTTTCTCCCGGTGCAAAAAGTTCGCGACTCCTCGGCCGCTCGGGCCGCGGGAGGTCGGAAAAAAGCGAGCTTGTTTACGGATCTCTTTTTATCGGCTGCGAGATATTGCGCGGCGGAGAGGTCGAAATCTTGAACTCACGCGCGATAATGCCGGTGCGCATGCGCCGTTTGCCAAGTCGCCGAGCAAGTGTAGGCGAGACCGGGGAAAAAAGTAACAAAAATCCTTTTTAATTTTTTTACGAACAAACCCGAGAGTCTAACGCTTCGGCATCCAATGGTGTACCATTAAACTAGTCTTAGGTATATAGTTAAAAAATGTCAAGCAGAAATATGCACAGAAGTGCCAACACCGTCCCTTTAAACACAGACTAAATTGGGTAAGAATTTGGGCCGCGATGCGGTCAATTGCAACGGGTAATGGGGTCATTTGTAACATCCTCCTGCATCAACGAAATCCTTCGCCGACCGCTATTAAGGTAGTTATCGCGCGATAACGATTTTCATACGAAATCGTTAAAACTTTACGAATTTGTTATTCAATGCTTCATGAAAACATGTAAATTTTTAAAA
>JAPYZC010006299.1:0-19324 GCA_030522665.1 Ichneumoninae sp. A BG-2022a | reverse complement strand
CAGATTGTTATTAACCGATGCCACAGTAACTTTGCTAATAATCATGTGTGGGGTCGATTGTAACAGTCGATCCGGATCAATTGTACCAGCAATAATTAACATCTACCAATGCCAATACCAATACCAATATACTTTATTTATTTTATTCTTACATTCTAAACAATCAGCGATAATTTATACACTTATAATGTATAACCAACCAATTGTAGACTATAAAATTTATAGTAGGGCTGTATAGTTAGGCCAGCTAAAATGGCTTAGCCGGCTACAACACCTTAGCCACCAAATAATTTTTAAAAAATTTTTACTTTAATTAAAAAATTTTCTGTGATAATGCACCCCCGTTATATTTCTGAATAGTGGTCGGCGAAGGATTTCGTTGACGCAGGAGAATGTTCCAAATGACCCCACTGCCCGTTACAATTAACCCCACCGCGGCCCAAATTCTTACAGAATTTCGACGGTGTTTAAAGGGGCGGTGATCGTAATTCCGTGCATATATCTGCTTGAAATTTTTTAACTGAATACCTAAGACTAGGTTAATCGTACACCATTGGATGCCGAAGCATTAGACTCTCGGGTTTGTTGGTTAAAAAATTAAAAAGTATTTTTGTTACTTTCGTCCCCGGTCTCCCCTACCGCAGGTCCGTGCCATCACCGGAGGCACGTACAGTGCCAGTGGAAGTTTCGACCCGCCAGCCGAGGGATGCCCAGTCCGAAAGTCCAAATTTAAAATCGAAGAACGTTAGCGGAGAGAATAAAGGGCGCGACCCTTAAACCATTCCTGAGTGTACACTTTGCCCTCGCGTGCTCCGTCAGCCGAACCGTCTCGGACTCGGTTGGTTGAGAGTCTGAAGATCGCATTCAACTTCTTGAATAGACGGTAGATAGAGGACGGCGAGTAAGGGAGACAGGGGGAAGTGGCGGTTCTTCGAGTAGAACCTTGGAGAGGCCACTCGTGGGGAGCGAGGGATGGAGAGGAAAAGGCGGAAGACAGGACGAGCGGACCAAGACGCGGAGCGGAATGGCGCGGGAGAGGAAGCCGGGGCTCTCCCCGAGGATAGCCGCAAGCTCGCCCACACGAAGTCAGTGGCCGCGGGAACTAACCGATATCCAGCATCGGCGAGCAGTAATTTCTTTCGGGCCGAACGGGGAAGGGAAGTAAAAACAACGATTAAAGCTTTTAGCTAAAGCGAGTCCAGTTTTCGGTCGGGGCCGCAGGAATCGCCACGTTACCCGGAGCCAACCTCGTTGCTCTTGCGGTCTTCCCCTCGCCCCCCTCCACATATCACTTTTTATCTCTCAACTTCTTTCCCACCTCTCGAGCTCGACTCGCGTTCTTTTCCACGCGCTGTACTACGGTAGCGGTCCGAGGTGATGAAGGAAAGGCGCGCATGCCAGCGAGAGAGGATTTCGCCTCGTTTCGAAGAAACGGTTCATGGGTTCACCCTGGCAGTTTCTACCCCGGTGAGCAGCTTTTCCGTGCTGCCGGTGCTCTCTCCGTCGACGCCGCCGCTCTGCCCTGCAGCGTTGGTTTCGCTCGACGGGCGGCCCATAAATACCAACACCACAGTGGAAAGTAACGAGAAGAAGCGGAGAGATAAAGGTGGACGAACCTGCCAAGGCAGCCGGCACTGGTGGAAAAGGCTCAGCGGAAAAAGGGTCGCCAGTCGGCAGTTTTTCATTCTCCGGTTGAACTTCGTTTCCTCCTTTTTTGTTATCCCCGTCAGACGGAAAACTACAGTTTCATGTGCTGCAGAAGTCAGCGGCGGAGTCGCTGCAACTTATCCGTCCCCATCGTCGTCCCGTTACGTCCCCGCTTTTTCCCAGAGCCGATCTTTCGCCGCGCGACTAATTGCGTTTTCCCGGACCCTCAGCCGACGTATTCGGACAAATTCCCTAATGGAAAAGGCCCTAGAACCTCGCCCGGTCCTCCCGCCTCGCGCGCCACTTGCCGTGGCATTAACCGCTTGTTTCTATCGTCGCCGGTGGAAACTGTGTATCAGCGTCCTCCAGGAAATAATTTCAAAGTCCCGGAACGCTCTTCGTGAAAGTGCAGTCCGACCCAAGCGGGTTACGCTCTCCACTATAATTTACCTCCCCGAACGGGATCGCCGTTGCACCGAGTCATACCCACGAGTGGGGACTAGGGGAGACCGGGGCGAGATGGCACGGCGGGGCAAAACGGGACAGTGATGGCAAAACTCAATTTTCCAATAATTTTTGGATGCCCCATTTTGTCCGAACTATACATTCGAATTTCTAAACTCGTTTTGCCTCACGAACCACCATCGCCACCATGTCAAAGTTATTGGATAATTGCGTTTTGTGTCATTATCCCGTTTTGCCCCGGTGTGCCATTTTGCCCCGCTCTCCCTTACGCGCTTGCACGAGTGTACTCTCCCCCCGGCTTTCTAATCTCTTTGACACACATGCACACCCAACGGGTCCATCGTGCCCGCGAGTCTCCAGGAACTTATCCGGTCGCGGATTATTATACCGCTTCGCAGGATAACATTATCCCGAATTGACCGACGCTCGTTCCGCCACCGGAGCGTTCTCCCTTTTCACCGCATGACTCGGCGAAAAACCTCGGTTCGAGCCAGCGTGGCAGCGCGTTGGATAGTGCACGCTATAAGAGCTGGAATAATTCACGAAAAGGCAGACTGACCGAGCTCGGGAGTGGCTCAATCCACTGACTCTTGGCACCCGACTCGTTGACCCGGAGATTCCGTGCCGCCCGGCGCAACTGCCTCGTCATTTGGCGAGTGGGTCGTGTGCGACGGGAACATCGACGATAACGCCATAACACGGGACAGTGTATCGCTCCAATTTATTTGGGGCGGGGGGGGGGGCGGTACGAATACGCCCTCTAGGTTTCCATCCGCTGATTCCACTGAATAAATCCGGAGGGTTCCTTGATACATCTCGGATTGCTGTCGTCTCCCGGAGTTCCTCGACTGTACGAGGGAATTTGCTTCTTGGTGGAGGCTCGGGCCGACTATCTTGACAGGGGGGGGGGGGGGGTGGGGGGGGGGGGGGGTTATCGGCTCGAGTAAATCGTCGGCTTCCGGGGGGCTCGAAGCCTACGACCGCGGGCCGACAGGGTGAATTTCGTCGTTGAAGATCCAGGCTTTCGGACTTGTCGGAGTTGTTCACCTAATTAGCGTCAGGGAAAGACCGCAAGTTGGTCATTCGTCTTCTTAACTCGGTAGGAAAGAGGGGCAACTGGCGCGGGAGGGGGGGAGGGGGTAAGGGGGGGGCTGTCGCGCTTGACGTCGTAAAATCTTGAGCCGAATGAGGCCAGGCGAGAGAGAGAGAACCCGATGTACCATCACTCCTGGCACTACTAAATCGCTCGGGGATTGAAATAGGTTTGTGCGAGAGCTCGAGAGTGGAGCAACAGCGATTTCGCTGAAGCGGTGCGGGAAGCGCGGGGGGGAGAGAGAAGGAGAAATGGATGGAGAAATGCCGAGCCGACAAGCAGGCAGATACGACCCTGGGCTCTCGTGTAATTGAATGGCTTTTAATTAAAAGTTCAGTTCCTTTATTTTTTTTTGCCCTCTCGACCAATGCGCGGCTCTCCCGACTGCGGGAACATCGCGAGCTTTCTCCGCAGGCTCCCCGTTCTATCCGGCGATGCTGACTATCGTGGTTTTTCCGGGGCAGAGGTTCGCGGGAACTTCAGCGCTGTATATCGCATGTCGACTCTATCCGATAAAGACTCAAAAGACAATCCTATCTTCCTCGACGCTCACAGCACAGCTTGATGAGAACACCACCTCTGTGTTTCCCGGTGAGCGTCCGGCTGATCGCACGAGCCATCTGGTTGAGAGACGCGAAGAGAAGGCAGTGCGAGGGTCGAAGGATGACGATAAAGAACGAGTTCTCGCTGAGCCGGAGTCTCACGGCCGAGTAGACATTTTCGAGCGTTACATCGGGCCCTGATAGGGTCCTGATGAGGCCTTTTCAGGCCCTTGTCAGGGCCTTTTCAGGCCCTTGTCAGGGCCTTATCAGGCCCTAATCAGGGCCTTATCAGGGCCCGATGTAACGCGTGAAAATGTCTACTCGGGCGATTCTGTCGATCGAGCAATTTTCCTCATGTGTTCCGTTGCACACCGCGAATTTCTTTGGAATTCTAATGATGACGATGGTCAGTGGAACATTACACTCCAAATTAATGCAATGTAACCATCTTTGAGATGACTAAAGAAATGAAACGCTTTTTCGGATTAGTGATTTAATAAACAGACATATTAACAAAGAAATTAACAAACTTGTCAGTTGCGACTGACTGCTTAATGTTGATTCGTGAGTTCTAGTTAACTCTTGCATTTGGAAATCGTGTAAGACTCCTGTCGAACCGTCGAGCTTGAACTGATGATGAGAACTGAAGATTCGGAGCCTTACGAACTTCCAAACTGTCTTCGCTGGTCGATTGTTTGGGGGCAAAAAGAATGAAACGTGACTTCTAATTGGTGGACTTGTAGAAGCGTCTAAGCATTTGTCCTTTTCGCGCATGTACTTCGGGCAGGGACGTTCAAATAAATATTTAGTTGGTCCAACAAAATATTTGAATGACCCAAAAATATTTTTGTGAAATCACCCGACAAATTGTTGAACTGACTAATTTTTCAGCTGTACCAACAAAATCCTTAGTTGACCGTCTCCGCCCGAATCTTAGTTGATTCAACCGTATTTTTTTATCAGTGTGAGGAAGAACCGAATTGTTTTACGACACCGCTCGAAAGTGCGAGCGGAGCAATAAAAAATCCGACGCTCAGCTGTGTTTGCCGCACCTGCATGTCCCCTTTGAGGATTGGACTTAGCAGTCTTTTGATTTTAGTTATCACCTACAATACTTTAATCGACCAACGAAGCTATGAATTTTTACTACAGCGTCTCATGCGACGCTCCATCGTGCTTTACGATAAGTCGTCCAGCGCACGTCGATCCCTTGCACAGTGCAGCGTGTCGACCCTCACCGATCTTGTCGTACACACGATAAGCTGAACGACTGTTCTCCACTCGCGGCATTGTGTTTGGCCGCAAGTACTCACATCCGCCCCGGGGGTCAGACCGTTGCACTCCGCGACAAAGTTGCCTAAATCGCTCCTGGCAAAAAATCAAACTTCTGGCGAAGGGGGATGAATATCGAGGAATCCTCGTTCTCTGCACCCTCGCCCGAGTCCTCGGTCACAGATAGGTACAGGCATATAACCGAGGGGATGACCGATCGTGCGAGAGCCGCTCAGACTGCGGGCGAGCGATGCCGCCCGCGAGAGCCAAAAGTTTCCTTCGAGATCGGTGGTCGACGGTGAAGTCGGTGAGGGTTGCACGGACCACACACCCAAGCCCGAAAGCGAAGACGGGTGTACGGCCAGGAAACGGAGGAAACGGCGGCGGAGCACACGAACGCGGACGGAGGTCTACGTAGGTGGTGGCTGGAAGGGTAGTATTAGGCAGTAGATTCTCGTGCAGCGGGAGCGGCAACGGTGGCAGCGGGATACCGAACGAACGGGCAAAAGCTCTGGCAGCGTAGAGAGCTCGGCGCATGCGCCTCACGTGGGTGTATCGTCGTCGTCCACCCTCGCTCGTACCTAGCCGAGCAGCATCATCCCCTCTTCCCGACTCGGTTTTCCACCCTGCCTTTCCACCCTTGCCCGCCGACGCGTCGAGCACGCTCCCCACTACCCAAACCGAATTCAGTCACCGGGGCGATTCGCGGGTAGCGGCACTGTTTGCCTCTTCTCTCCTCCGTTATTCAACGTTTTTACCCGCTCTTCCTCCAAAGTCCTCCAAGATTGAGAGGCCGCGATGACGGAGAAACAGCGCAGTGCCAGTGAGTGACTGAGCGAAGGAGTGTCTGATCGGTTACGGAAAAAACAAAAAAAATACGACGATCCAGTTAAGCCTGGAAAAGGACTAGCGGGTATTCGAACGTCGAGTACGTCGCGTGTTGGTGAAAAAAACAAAAAAAAAATAGTGCATTGAGATTACTCGTTGACGATGATCGAGGGTAGGATCTGAGGTAGCGAAGGCGTCCCGAGTGAGTATTTTATCGTACGAAGCGTCACACGCGTTCCCGTCTGAGCGGACACTTGCCTTCGCCACTGCGACATCGGCGGGCTCGTGTGTTTACAAACTTTATACACACCGACGATACGAACCAGCCGGCCTCGCCCACCGAACGGAAATTTTGAGTCACACATGTATTTTCTTGCAACAACGACGGATGCGGAGTAACAATCGCATGAAAAATTTAATCGCACTGTGCCCGCGGTTCGTTTGAATATGTGATGAGCCCGAGAGCTCGTTTACGGTGTAACCGGAGCGTTGTGAAACAAGTGAATTAAAGCACTAATTAACGCCCGTGGCCGGCGGCGATGTTGCATCAACTCGTAATGACAATTATCGAGCGAGCAACAACGTTATAACGAGTGTGCCGATCCGCGGTTATTCGCAGAAACGGGGGGTGCGTAATCGAGAGAAATTTTTGTCATTAGGCCCGCGTCCAATTTACCGTTATCTCGCGCGGAGTCGTACGCAATGTGGAGTGGGCGAGAGGGCCGACAACACCGAGGATAATCGAGTCTCCCGTTGTGATTATGGAGCTGAGGAGGCCCGTAGCGGCGCGCAAAGAGAGTGACTCGTCGGATGCGGCGCTCTGACGAAAAGTTGCCGTGACACGTGACGTTAACGAGAGACTCGATTGTGGGCTGGGTTGGTGGGTGTGTGTGCGCGCGGTTGCGGTGAGGCTCGGTCGAGTGTTGGTGACCGGAGCGGGTCCGGTGGCGGCCGGCCGTGCGGGGTGAGGCGGGAGGCTCGAACGAGATTGGTACGAGGAAGAGGAGCGCAAAGCTCGACGAGATCGAGTGTTATCGACAGGTACGAGCTTTAGGTGCTGTGCGCGTTCGGGGATTATACTATATTCGGCGTCTCCCGTTGTGGATAATGCGTGTTTCGTGCTTCTCGCTGTCGAGGGATTAATCAAACCGGCAGCAGCAGCGGCAGCGGGGCATCGCTTCCGTCAGTCTGTCCGTCCGTCCGTTCTACGTTGTAAACTCCGGCGGCACGTACCGCCGTTGTAGTGGAGCTTGTTGTAGTTCCATTCCCCTGACGGCCCCGACCATTATACGAGGGAGAAGAACGACGAACGACCTGGGGTTTGGTGGGCCGCGGTGTATACACATTTTGTCGGTTGATGCTCTTCGTCGTCATCACCGCCGACGTTGTCCGCCCGAAGTCGGTGTACTCGCCGCCCCGCGTCCGCCTTCCGAGGGGAAACTCCCGCAGTGGTGCGAGCGTACGAGTTGTCGGACCGCAACGTGGACCGCGAGATAAGCAGAGTAGGTGGCATGTCGTAGTGCACGGGAGTAGCGCGGCTCGGCGTACGCGGCGTAACACGGTATTTCGCAATCACGCTGGTACCAAAGGCTCCACCGTGGCCCCGACGTGTTCTCCTTCACGGGGATATCTGGGACGGCGGTGTTCCACTCGTGTCGGGGTCCATGCGACACACGGTGTTTGCACCTGGGGTATAGGAATATACATTCGCCGTGTCCTTATATCTATAGAATTACAACGGGCGCTCACGGGAAGGCTCGCGCAACCCCGGAGCAGCGCGCCAACGCCTCGGTTTGATTAGGTTACATAATTAATTAATCATACCGTAGTGCAGCGGCGGTCGACAAACATTGCATAATTAAGCCGCGCTGCGCGCTGAGTGCGTTCGCCGCTGCGCTCAGCTGTACGAACGGGTCCGAGGCTGTCTCGCTCTCCGGCCTGCGCTCCGCTGCAACTCCGGATATCCCGTGTTCGCAATCCTGTCTGATAGTACACCGCCTATCCGTCGTGCATTCCACGCTGTAGGCTTCGCTGGCGCCGTTATCCAAGATTCCCCGTTACGGAAATGTCAGCGTCAACAGCCGAGTGAACGGAGGACCGTGTGGGCTTTGGGTTCGTTCGCTTGAGGTCGTTTGCTCGTGCGACTGCCGACCCACTCGTCTTATCTCTCAATGTTCACGGAGAGTTGGCCTGCACGTCGATGGCAATCGTCATGGGTGGGGAGGCTCAGGGGAGATTCTCTGATGTTCGAATTCCCGCTGAGGGACGACGGTCAAGGATCTCGCGAATCAGCCCGGTCTAACCGTAGGACTGCGCGAATCCATTAACCCGCGAGTCATCATACACTGAGAAAAAGGATGGTATTTCCTACTATAACGAATAGTTCCCAGGGGGGACGTCTATATAGATAGTTTGCGATAGTAGGGTAGAGCGGGGCAAAATGGGGCAACGGGGCAAAACGGCGTTTTTGGGCAAAACGTCATTTTCCAGTAATTTTTGGATGCCCGAATTCGCCCTGTCGGATACAAAAGGCTTTTCTGCCCAGTTTTGCCACCTTGTGCGATCCAAAAATGAAAATTTAGTTTTGCCCAAAAACCCCGTCTTGTCCCGTTGCCCCATTTTGCCCCGCTCTCCCCTACTCAATTGATTAAACTATAATTGTAGTCACAACTATAATTTTTGGTCATTGTCGTAACTGTAAAAAGTAGACGTCTTTTCTGGGAACTATTTACCCGGAGTAGAATTTCTCACGCGTTACATCGGGCCCTGATAAGGTCCTGAGAAGGCCTGATAAGGGCCTGATAAGTGCCTGATAAGGCCTTATCAGGACCGTATCAGGACCCGATGTAACGCTTGAAAATGTCTACTTGGGACTACGTAACTTTGTCTCAGTGTAGTGAATCTGATCACGGTATTGAGATTTACGATTATTCCGGCGGTTCATCTTTAAATTCCTGATTGGCCTCGCACCACTGGCGCCGTTATCCAAAATTCCCCGTTGCAGAAACATCCACGTCAACAGCAGCGAGAACCGAGGTCTGTGGAACTGCTTCGGTTTCATTTTCCCGAGGTAATTTGCTCGCGCGGCAAACAACCCACTCGTCTCATCTCCTCAATGTTCGCCGAGAGTTGCCCGCTCGTCGATGGCAATCGTCATGTATGCGAAGGTTGAGGGGAGACGCAGTTGAGTCCTCGCCATCCGTATCCTCGTAGAAGTCCACCGGCCGAGGATCTCGCGGACCAGCCCGGTCCGACAGTTCCGACAGCGCGAGCTCGTTGAATCCATCAACCCGCGCGCGACCTCGCGGTGAATCCGATCACACCACCGAGATTTACGATGTCGCCCTCCACTGATGTTTAAATTTCAGATTGCCCTCCTGTCACACGGAACGTAAATATTTTTCCGATTTTTTCTTTTTCGTCCCGGCCCGAAACGAACGAGACGCGCGCGCTCGCACGAAATCCGGCGCGATTCGAAATCGCCGGAGGGTCGGAGCGTTATATTTGTCGAGCGACACGCTGCGCTCCGAATCCACCAGCATCGCCGGATGGGTGCGCGCGGGGGAAATTGTAGAGCGGAGAGTCGTTAGTTTTTTGTGCTTCTGGACATCGGCGGTAGCAGAAACCGCCGTGAGCAGCGGCTATTACAAACGCACCCGAATCGATTTCTCTCAGTGTCTCCCCCCCCCCCCTGTTTTCTCTCTCCCGTGTCGTTGGCAAAATCGGTGGCGACAAAGCACCGAGAAGAGAGCGGGATGGCGAGGAGGCCTACAGCAGTTTGTGGAGCTCTCCCCGCCGTCCCGCTGTAGCTAAATCGATTCCTCTCGGCGTAGATAGAGAGAACGAACGAGAAAACGCGAACGCGAATAACGGGCTGCGGGAGGTGTGTAGAACGGGTGGAACTCTCTCGTACCGGGCCGGAAAGAACGAAGGCTCGTTAGTCACGCTGGTAATCAAGGTCCGGGCTTCGATTTCCGTTCCAATTGCTTCCCGGTGTCTTTTTCCTGTTAAAGAAAGAATAAAAAGGGGAATGAAAAAAGGGAAAGGGAACACGCACGTAGGGACCGCGGGACGCGGCGTTGTAAGTATTACCTGCGGCGGGCTTTCATCCCTCTCCATGAATCGCCGCGATTGGACCGCGGAGATGGGACGATGAAAGGCTCGCCCGAGGCCCTTTCGATACCTCTCGCCCTTATATCTGCGGACTCGCGCCCCGGTTAACGTACCGTTGACCGCGCCACGATTTTATGTCCCAGAAAAATCGTGCGTCCATTCCGGCCTCCTCATATATTTTCGGACCACGATGGCACACGGATGGAGCTTGTTACTCGCGATATTGCTCAGGTCCATACTGGAGAAGGTCAAGCACACTGGCAGATATATATATAGGGTAGAGCGGGGCAAAATGGGGCAAAGGGACAAAACGGGGTTTTTGGGCAAAACGTAATTTTCCAATAATTTTTGGATGCCCAAATTCGCCCTATCGGATACATCAGGCATTTCTGCCCAGTTTTGCCACCTTGTCCGATCTAAGAATGATTGGAAAATTTAGTTTTGCCCCGTTGCCCCATTTTGCCCCGCTCTCTCCTATGTATGCATGTATATGTGTCAGTACTGGGCAATAGTTGAAGTACCGGGTACTTGTGCGATACTTCATGTACGCAATTTTCAGTACTTCAAGTACTTTTTTGCGATTTTAATTACCAACTGCAAGTACTTTTTGAGTACAGGCTCCCATTACGGATACTCGATTAGTATCATGACATTCTGTTTCTGTTAATATATGATTATCAGTCTATACTTTCCAATATATGTAATTTTAACGAGAATTTCTTTTTTTATTCGATAAAAAATGCGAAGAGTTTGCTCATGTCGTTTTTTCATTGGGAAAAAAAATATATATATATTTGAAAATAATTTGTTATGAAACTTTGTACGTATTTTTTTTAAAGACAAAAGTGAATAGTTGGATCAAAGTAGTTTCGAAACGACGAATTGGGAAAATTTCAGTGAACGATTTTTTGCGGTAAATTTTGACCGTCTAGATTCGATGAAACGTAAACATTTTTTAATGTAACGAAAAAAGGCGCAAAGTAATTTGCACATGGCTTCCTCATTTATTACAATTTTGCGCATGGTTTCCCCTACGCCGAGGCCGAAATCGATCAACGAAGTTTCTTGTAGGAAAAGCTATGGGCAAAATTGTAATAAATGACGAAGCCGTGTACAAATTACTTTGCACCTTTTTTGAAACCCTACATAAAGCTTAGCGTTACGAACCTAATTGCGAAACGTTCTTAGAAAGAGAACTTGACAAACGCTTCAAATACAAGAAGAACTTGATACTTCAACTACGAAAAGTACTTGATACTTCAAGAACTCGTGATGCTTTGCACTTTGTACTTGAAGTTTTTTTTAATACTTTGCCCAGCTCTGATACGTACACACTATACAGCTAAGTATTTTTCATTGGCGACATTTTTTTTTCTCGTCCTGTCGCGACGGTGCTGTTCCGAACCGTGAAAGAAGAACTGGATCGAACGCAATTAGTGTACGAACCTAATTGCGAAAAGTCCTTAGAAAGAGTAGGTTGACAAATATTTCAAGTAGGGGAAACCGGAGCAAAATGGGGACATGATGTGTCATATCGATGTGGGGCAAAATAGGGTAAGCTAACAAGAGGTGCCGCAAGTCAAATTGAAGAGTACCCCGTTTTGCCCCGATGGTTTTTTGAAAATATCCTTTCAAAACCGGTACCAATACAATTTTGGTATGACAACCAATGGATCTATGTTTTCGGCACCGTTGTAGCAGGTTTTATTGCTTAGCGTCCCCGTTTTGCCCCGGTCTACCCTACTTGTAATATTTTGTACTTTGTAGGGGAGAGCGGGGCAAAATGGGGCAAAACAGGGTTTTTGGGCAAAACAAAATTTTCCAATAATTTTTGGATCGGACAAGGTGGCAAAACTGAACAGAAAAGCCTCATGTATCCGATAGGGCGAATTCGGGCATCCAAAAATTATTGGAAAATTACGTTTTGCCCAAAAGCCCGTTTTGCCTCGTTGCCCTATTTTGCCCAGCTCTGCTATTTATACACACTATATAGCAAAATATTTTTTCACTGGCGAAATTTTTTTTGCTCATCCTATCGGTGCTGTTCCGAACCGGAGAAAGACTGGATCGGTTCCTGGATGGAAATTCCCGATGATGCCCGGCAAACTCGAGAGACGACCGTTTCATTTAACCGTCTGTGACAAATAAGTCACACATTACACAAGTACTAGTCCAGACTTTGCATATCCGCTCTCGCGCTACCCGCCAATAACACCGAAGAGTCAGAAACTCGGCGCACAGCGAACAAGGTCGAGAACCGGACCCAATCTCCGTAACTCAAACACGTAATCTCTTCAAAACATAGTTCGAGGGTGTTTTGAATAAAAACAGTGGGGACGGTTCCAGCCGGCGGTCTATTTAAACAGCCGGGGACTTCAAAGTGCGAGCTATCCATCGGGTGTCTTCCCCGGGCGAAACGGATTTGCTCGCTGGAGCCCGAGCTACCGTGGAATCCGTGACTTGTCGATGCTCGGCACAAAAGCGAGATTCGACATCCAATTAAGAAGCGAGTCGATTTGAATTAATTTCTCTCGTGAGGTTCGCCCGTCGGATCGACGCGGTTTGAAAAAAAAAAAAAAAAAAAAAAAAAAAAAAAAAAAAAAAAAAAAAAAAAAAAAAACTGAGATGTAAAATATAATATCGGAAACTAACGGAGAGTCTCGGGCCAGGTAGCTGCGCCACTCGTGAGCAGGGAACCACATCGTGAATTCGTTTCATGGTGCGGTGGCCCAACGAGCCGCGCCGAGGACGACGATCTGCACCTGACAACTGGGTAATTAATTTTCATGTCGCCGAAGGGAGGGGTGAGAGAGAAAGGGGGCGGTGGGGTGGAAATACCCGGTGATTCAATCTTCAGGTGGTGTGCGGTCCAACGTCAGTGAGCTCCACTTTCCCCGGTATTTTCCGCGTTGTTCCCTCCCTCCGCGGTCGTTGGCGAGGCCACTGTCGATTTTCCTTCCGGAGTCGATCGCGCCCGAGACCGGAACGAAAGGAATCCGCAATTCGCTCGGGATCATTCGCTCGACTCCCCCTCCCCGTCCCCGGCATTATCGACTTTCGGAGAGTCAAGTTTTCCACATACACCAGAAATACAATACCAACCGATCTCCTTGGGATGAAAAAAAAAAGTTCGCCCCAACAGAACCAATACCGAAGTCTCGCTTCGTTTCCGCCTCTCCCTTCCCGGCTGCGACGAGACATCGCGAACAGAGAAAATGCAAAATTCAATTTGAAACTTCATTGAAACGAGACGTGGGGGATAATGTATTCCGGCGCGCGAGATAGAGTGTTACGAAGATAGAACCCGATAAATGAGACGGGAACGACGCGATGGAGATCTCTCACCTTCGCCGCTATTTTCCGCTATTAACCGCGGTTGTTACTTTCCACATCGACATCTCCGTGTATCAGCGCGGCACTCGCGACTGTCGAATGTTCCGATGGGAAAATGAATGGAAACGGCTCCGGGAACCGCGGTGTTTTCCCGGGCCTGTGCGATCGAACGGCAGTAACGCGCATGTCGATAAGCGCACCGAAGTGACGAGACAGCGGAGCGATTTTGCGTCCGTGGGTCGCGCCTCCTCGGAAACGTATGAAATAAGGAAAGCCACTCGTGTTGAACGAGATAAAAGAGAAACAAGCTGAAGAAAAGAAATTCAACGTCGCGGGGCGAGAGAGACTGCGAGAACGCACGACGATAAATAAAGTGGAGGCGCGTGGGGGAGAGCGGGGCAGAATGGCACACCGGGGCTAAACGGGATAATGTCACAAAAGGCAATTATCCAACAACTTTGACACGGTGGCGATGGCGGTACGTGAGGCAAAACGAGTTTAAAAATTCGAATGTATCGTTGGGACAAAATGGGGCATCCAAAAATAATTGGGAAATTGAGTTTTGCCATCAATGTCCCGTTTTGCGCCGCTGTGCCATTTTGCCCCGGTCTCCCCTACGAGTGACGATCCTTTTCCGCTGGTGCTGGTATTGCCGGTGGGCGATCTGGAGGATCCCGACGATGGATGTCGCGGGGGCTGGCAGGAGAGTCCGCGGTGGGGAGGCGGTCGTGCACCGTGATACGTCATAAGTCACAGCTGGTAGCACGTTGCGACGACATCATTCCCCCTCTGTTCCGGTCTCTCTCCGACATCCTCTCCTTGCCGTCGGCCGATGTAGTCGGCGAAGCGCGTGCTGGCTGCCGGCGGGCTTAGATGTAATAGTGCCATTAACCGGTTCTGTATCTTAGCAACCCGAGGCCCCCGCAGGATCCGTTTATTGCTGTGCTATGATTGATATTGTAAAATATTGCCCGAGCAACCCCGTTTGGGGGGCGAGCGCCCTCCCGCCCTACCAGCACCCTGGCCCTCCGCTCCGGTCCCTTCGTCATACGCACCGTTGAACCCTGGCAAATGTGTCCCGGTGCGCGGGGCTCCTCATCGATTGACCGTCCCGTTTACAAATGCACCCCACTCGCGTTCCCTTTGACGAGGGTCACTCTCGTCGCGTTAATTCGCTAAAGACGTACCACGTATGTGTGTAATGTAGATGCGCGAAACCCTCTCCCATTTACCGCAGCGACCACACCCCAGTGTACGAAGAGCACACAAAACGGACCCTGTCGAGTCGAGCGTTATTTGCGCTGAAAGCAGATCTTCTCGGACCACTCCATTCGGGCCGCGATTTGGACGTATTCCTGACGAGGTATCCGCAATGACCGGGCGGAGACTTCGGAAGATCGGTCGTGGTTGGTGACTGGTCCAAATTTGCGTGACGGAAAAATCCGGCTTCGTCGGTTCCCAAGAGCGCTGACCACTGCTGAACTTCCGTATTTTCTCACCATTCGAGTCGTCTGCATACACGCAACGATGAACCCTCGCGAATCCAGCCACTTATAGAAGACTGTCGTAATGCTTGACATGCCCATTCCGTAATCACAGATGGCACGGTACTTTGTCGATGCGTCCGTCATTCTCGTTGCTCCCGTGCTACGATGTCGTATCGCTGCAGACTCTTTTACCGCTGACGTTTGAGTGGCGTGCTTAGGCGATAAGTAGCTTTTTTCGCACTCGACGCACACGGCCAGTGAAAAACCTCGTTTCTTTTTCATGCTCCTCGTTACCCCCCGCCGTGCGGTTGCACCGTACGCAGTCACTGGCTGCCGACGCTGCCGGCTTTCACGTAATTTTTCCCATGTGTGCGAGTGCGGCGCTGCTCACTGTTTCTTTCAGGACCGTCGACAGGCCTCGGCGATCGCGGGGGTCCCGGGATATACATTGCCATAAGTCATAAGTCAAACGGGGTAAAGAGAACGAGGGTCGCCGACGGCCACTCGACGTCATCGTCCTTATCGCCGGTTGTAAATCGTTCACGTTTCTCTTTTTTGTTTTGTTTTCTCCGCATTCCCAACCCTCGATCTCGGACCCATCTATATGCATATGCGCACACATCCTTCGGTGCGAAAGATTCGAGACATAGGGGAGAGCGGGGTAAAATGGCACAGCGGGGCAAAACGGTATTACGAGACAGAACGCAATTGTCCAATAACTTTTGGATGGTGGCGATGGTGGTAGGTGGGGCAAAACGGGTTTGAAAATCCGGACGTGTCGTTGGGATAAAATTGGGCACGCAAAAATTATTGGAAAATTGAGTTTTACCCTCACTGTCCCGTTTTACCCCGCTGTGCCATTTTGCCCCGGTCTCCCATATATTTGTAAGCAAATGTATTCGTCTTGACAATAGCCATCGATCAGTACCCTAATTCCAATATCTATAGGTTTAGTATTCCTTCGCCAACGAAAGACCCTTCGGCTATTTTTCCTACCAGTTTATAGTGCAATGGGGTGGGTCCTTCCTGTCCCCTCCCGAAGCGACCCGCGGCACAATTTGGATATCCCGTACGTAGCGACCGTCTTGCACATGCTTCCGTAATCCGGACACACATCCGAGCCGAATTATTATTCCGCGCGCGGGTCTCTGATCTATAGATCCAAATATATTTATTTTTCATGCCCACGCCCCGTGCGAGTCCGGCACACGAATAACTTACGCCCGGGTTGTTTTATCGGCTCGCCGTGGACAGTCGCGCACGATTCGGGCTCGTGGAACTGGTGATGCTTTAATGTAGTTTTCGTGTGTACTCGAGCCGCGAACACATTCGCGCGATCCTCGAGAACGCCGAGCCGAATAATGAGGCTTAGATCTGGTATTAAAAAAAAATGAGAGGCAGGAAGCGAGAAGTTCCACCCGGAGCGATCCCTTTTATTCCTTTCAGGTTTCAGCGGGGCTGCCGCTGCCTCCCACTGCAATATTTCTTTTCCTCTCGTCGTTCCTTTTTTTTTTTACCGCTATACTTTTGTTCTTGTTTTCCCCTCTTGCCGAGAGTATCGAAGGTTTTTCTACCGTGTAATTCCACTCCTCCCTTTTGTCCCTCGCTTCCGCGGTCTACGCTAGGAATGAAGCTACTTGAAATGCGAATTGCTTGTCATGAGCTAAAGTCCTTCGTGTATTTGAAACGACCGCGTGTGAGACTTGGCCGACCAGCATTTTTATTTGATTATTCGGCGTTGCTGCGTTGTATTCGGCGTTTTGGCGGGTACGTTATTAGTCGCACGTGTAGAAACCACACTGATAAAAAAGTACAGTTGAATCAACCAAGATTCGGGCAGGGATGTTCAAACAAATATTCAGTTGGTCGAACAAAATATTTTTATGACTTAAAAATATTTTTGTATATATATTATAAGAGGCGCGGTTCAGCTCAGAGGTGAAAGGGAATTAGTCAGATCCAAAGTAGACTGAGAGAAGGATCTTCGAAAAAATATCAACTCTTATGATTTTGAGCCAATATCAGGGTACACCAGCTTGGGATATATGAAATTTTCACAAGCGCCATAGCAATTTTTATGACCCTGAAGATATCTACATGACATCGAAGTTCATCTTTGGCAAGTCTCTGTCCGTTCACGGCTGTAGGAAGAATGAACAATTGTTCACTTATAGAATTTTATTCTGTAAGTGAATCCAAGTGAACTTCCTCCAGCAAAGTTTGTGCGATGCAAAATACAGCCGTTATAACTTGATGAAATTTTGTCGCATGCAAGTATCTTCAGGGTCATCAATTTTTAGGCGACACGTATGGTAATTTTTTCCACAAAACGGGTTGGCACAATTTTGTCATTGTGGTTCCTATACACAGAGAAAAATAGTTCTGTTTCTCTAACAAAACGTAGATCGTTAATAATTTATTGTTGCGACAGAAAAAATATTTGGCTGCGACAGCAAAATATTTGCTGTAACGGCAAAATATTTTGTTGTCCCTATGTTAAGCAGGTAAATGAGTTATGGTAAAAAAATTCTTGTCCCAAAATCCCAGCAATTTTTTTTTCTCCGTATATACCTGAAATATCCGACGGTTTTTAACAGATTTATGGAGACTTCTATCAGATCCCTCTCCCAGTGTAGTCGCCACCGTCCCCTCCGCAAATTTCCCAAAAACGCGTCGCCGGACTCAACCATCGTCGATAGCCATTCCTCAAGCGACCGAAGAATCCCGCCGTGCGAGATTTTGCCCCTCGGTTCCCGTTGCTCGGGGAATATCCGGCCGGAACCTTCGGGTCCCTGTTTTCTCTCGGTTTCCCGTGTGCGCCGGGCGTTGCGGCCTCGCGAACACATTTTTGCCTCATTTCCCGTAACTACAGTATCCTCAAGCTCGCTCAACGTACGGCCACCACTTTTCTCATGGTAGGATGTAATTCCCTGCAGAAACGGAGCTTGTCCGGAACGAACTCTCGGGTCACGTAGACGACCTAACCATCGTGACACCGCATACCCATCCCCCCCCCCCTAACCGTCTATCCCGTGCAATCCGTTGCGAAGCCTTCCGCGTTTTGTACGAAGGTTTTACCCGTCGTTCGCAAAAGTTCGGGGAAAAACGAAGGGAGAGTTCCATAAACCGGCCCTCCACCCTGTCCGGCCGCAACTCCTCTTTCCCCGGACACGCCAACGCAGCATCGCCCTCTCCGCTTCGGACATCCACCAGTCCGTGCACTTGGAGGTCCTCTATAGATCTTGCTTCTCCCGCACCCTCGCTCTTCTCTGTGTCTGCCGAAACCCCGACAGACTCGCTTCAATCCCTATCTACGTACCTACCAACGTACCCGCTCTTCTCCGCCCAGCTCTTCTCCGTCCCGGTGAGGAAGGCATCTGGAGGCAGCGAACATGTCTCCGGCTTTACACGCGGTGCCGTACGCGCAGCGGAGCATCGTCTTACTGTCGGCACTCTATCCTTTATTCCGGTCGACATCGTGTCTCGGGACGTACACTACCGGTGCCGAGAGACGCCTTTCATCTCAGCCGGTGCACGGCAGACCTTATTTGATTGTCAACTCGCGGCTCATGCCGGAGTCGTCGTCAGCGCCGCATTGTCCAACCGGCGACACGTTTCTTTCCGACCATCCGACACACACCTTCCCTCCGAATGGGGAGTGAATTCGTTGAATCGAGGAAAATATATTCCCGTCAAGGCCTCTCTCGTCGAGCGTCGACGAGGAATCTCGGAACGAGCTCGGGCTCAGATGTTTTCGTTTCTCGCTCGTCGGTGCCGCGAATGATCGGCGACGAATCGCGAGCAGTCATTGAGAAAGTTTGATAAATCTGCCGGCACGGTGAGCGAACGGCGGGAGAAACTTTGAAGTCGATTGACGAAGAACCTGCACCTTTGATCCGATTATCCGAGGGTAGAAAGGGGGGTAAAGTGGAAAGGAGGTTTCTCTGTGTCAGTTCGCTTTGGGGCGGTTTCGTCAACGTGAATTTATGATGGAGCGCTGAAAGCATTTGACATCGTTCCCTCGGCGCTCCGCGGCAGTTGGACCATTCGCGACAAACGGGAATCTAATATTGACATATAATTCTCGGCGCGCACACACGGCGGTACTCTGCATTTTGCTAAATAGGGTAAAAGTGGGGAATGTGGCCCGGTCCATATATCATTGATTTGCGTGTTAATCGAGGTGGGCCATGTTCACCACTTTTACCGTACACAGGGTCCATATCCATAATCGCACTGAGAAAAAAATTCAGTTGGCTCAACAAAGTATCGTTTGACTGAACTAAATCGTTCGGGTCGATACGTTCAACTACATCTACATGTAATGTGAACAAAATGATTTGTAGTTTTTACCAAACGAGGTCCGGTACGAGCGACGTGATATCCGGTGCATCGAATCGAATTAAGTTTCTAGCGGCCAAATGTTTATTTGATCGAAACCTAGAAATTTTTGAAGGGACAAAAACTTGTTCAACAGAAATAAATGTTTCTTTAAAATAACGAAACAAATGGTTAGAAGACAAATATAGTTTGTTCACTTAATC
>JAPYZC010006298.1:0-10529 GCA_030522665.1 Ichneumoninae sp. A BG-2022a | reverse complement strand
TTCAGTCTGCAAATATTACTCGCTTAAGTTTCCGCAGCGTAGGACGAATTTTTTCTTAAACGAACGTTTTTTTCGGTCACTTCGTCCATCAGCTGTCGTTCGACTTAATTCATCCGACATGTACGATTCATCTCGTACGAATGAACCGTCCGGCTGATCCGTGCAGTCCACGAATATTCCTCGCTTAAGTTTCCGCAGCGTAGGATGAATAATCCTCGTGCCTAGGCTCTCCCGCGCGGTCCTAAGAGAATCAGAGGGAACGGAGATAGGAACCGTGGTATGAGCTGCAGCAGTACTGTCTGTTCTCTCTCGGGTTGTACTTTGAAATTACAGGCATTCCACTGCTGGTCTTGCCGGAGAGGAGAGAGAGACAGAGCGAGATAGAGAGGGAGGAGGGGGAGGGGGAGGACGAGAGATTCGAAGCTCGGTGGACCTCCCGGTAACCGTGGACCGCCTCTGTCGAGTTCACCAAGTTCAACGTCTAGTACACGCCACCGATGATGTATAATATATATAGCGCACTATCTACACTACAGATCAACGCTATCGTTACAATTATCATCGTTATTTGTTTCTTCTCAACGACGCTTTTAGTTCAAAAATTTTTAATATTTTTTTAATCATAAAAATAATCGATAAAAATAAAAATGCCTCGCAGTCGCGGACTTCTCTTCCAGATTTATCGACGGCGGAGGAGCGTACACGCTGCTTCCGTGGGTCTCGAAGTTCGGCTTCGGCGTATAACTCGGTATTGTAATTGAGGTTATAGCGTATAGAGAATACACGGAGAGGCGAAGGTACCGAGAAAAGCGCAATGTGTATACACCGTACCGTATATATTTATGTATATGTATATGTATACACGTAAGGCGAAACGTTGTGTACGGAGGAGTCGAGGGAGAGCGAGGAAGGATCTCGGGGAACCGTTCGGTCGGTTGCAGCAGCCGCAACGGAGCCAGCCAAAGCGTTCCAAACCTCGCTCGCGAGCAGAGTCTAAGCGCGAGTTCCGGGTGATCCGCTGACCTCTCGGCCTCTGCAACAACACTCTCACGCTCCTGTAACCCATACTCTCCCCCTACGCGATGATCGCCCCCTCTACGCCGCGAGACGCGCGGGAGGCGCTGCGCGCCGGTGCTGCTGGCCCATCTCGCCCGTGTGTCCGAGGGGGACTCGCTCGGTGTACCAACGGTCCCCCCCCCCCTCCCCGCTGCCCCCCCCCGCTCTTCCGAGGCCCTTTCTTTCTTTCTTCCTCTTCTTCTTTCCTCTCGTCCGCCCCCGTGTGCGGTAACCCTCTCGTATAAACGCTATGTACCGTCCTTCCAGGACCCAGAGCTTGAATCCAGCTCCTCTTCTTCTTCTTCTTCTTCAACGTTGCGGGGCCACGGTGCCGCGCATTCTTTGAGAAAATCCCGAGAACCCCACGAGCGCCACGGCTGTATGTTCGGTGCAACGAGTACGGGGGTTAACAAAAAAAAAAAACGGAATGATCCCTCACTCCTTCCACGGTGTCCTCTCTCTCGAACTCCCCCTGACCGCTTCTGGTTCAACCACCAACGTCGAGTTCACGAGTCCCAAAAGGAGAATGAACAAAAAAATGTTGACCCTTCTTTTTGTTATCTTTTTTTTTTTGCATGGATCTACATACTTGTCGAATTTTAATGTCTGTGTGATTGGATCGTTGCGGATTATTATATACCTGTGTTTGTTTTGTTTTGTTTCAGCGCTGAAGAGCAGCCCGTTGGATACGACTAATATACCGACTCCGAATATAGGATTCTCCAAAGTAAACAATTTAATCTCTAACCGTAAAAGCTTGGTCTTTAACCGGCCGATCGTTAACAGTTTATAGAATGTCACGTGTATCGTTTGCAGGCCATGTCCGGTTTTATAATGATGATGACGCAACAGGGAAAACTTTTGTACATATCGGAGAACGCCGCCGAATACCTTGGACACTCTATGGTAAACGAAAAACAATATACGCGGACGACCGTGCGAAAGGGACGTCCGTTTTCTCGGTTCCAGCTTTATAGAATTGAACCCTTCATACACGAGATTCAATTTACCAAGACGCAACTTTCGAACGATTCGAATAACAAATTGATGTGCTAAAAAAATCTGTAAAAATTCACGGATGTGCCTTGAAGTTCTGTTTCTTTAAAGAAAATTTATTACGAATATCCGTATCGTTTTTGTGTTTAAAAGATCTCGGCTGATCGTTTGCTCTCGGTAAAAAGTCCCGCGTTCTTGAAGCGTATCATTTTTCAATCAAGGGTCACGATTAATCATGTTTTTTTTTAAATTTTGTACTGCGCCGTAGTCGATCAGAATTTCATCGAAAACTCGATTAGATGCTCGTTATTTGATACTCTCATATGCATAACTCCATACCGTTTTAATGAAATGGGGAAAGCCAAAAAAAAAAAAAAAAAAAAAAAAAAAAAAAAAAAAAAAAAAAAAAAAAAAAACACCGCGTTCGTTAAGGATGATCGGGAAGCGTGTAATAATATTGTCCAAATGATTTCAGGAGGATCTGCTGATCCACGGTGACAGCGTTTACGATGTGATAGACAAACAGGATCACATGGTGGTGCAAAATGAATTGGCGCGCAACAGCCCGATGCCGAACGAGAGGCGATTGTTTCTTTGTCGTATAAACGTATCGAGGAATTCTCGACGACAATTGCGCTTCGGCGATCAAAAGGTATATTTTCGCAAAAGAATGATTACTTCCGTTTATTTATTTTTTAATCTCGTTTCGATTTAATTAATCTCCGGTAAACGAAATGGGATCGACATTGGTTTTTTTTTTGCAACAGGTGGTTCTCGTCGAGGGACACTACTTGCCTTTCGTACCGCTCTGCAATCGCAACGAATCCGTTTTCCTGGCCTCCTGCACACCGGTCGTACTTCCGGAAACTCGGGAGAGCGTCGTACAAGGAGCGACGAATATCTTCACGACGATACACTCGATGGACATGAAGTATCTCCACATCGACAAAACGTAAGAGCTTCGAGTGTTTTCGATTTTTGTTTTTCACAAAGATATTATTCTGATCGCTACGTTTTTTTGAGTTTAACTTTTTAACTTTTTTTTTACCCGCAACTGTGGGAAAATTTGTTTACCCAGAGCCGAGAGTCACTTGGAGTACACGCGGTCGGAGCTCGTCGGGGTATCCTGGTACAATCTTTTGCACTGGGAGTGCATAAGAACGGCGTACTGCAAGCACCAGACGGTGATACAATCCGATCAAGAGCGTACGAGTACGGCTCTGTTGAGGCTGCAGAATCGATCCGGTAGATGGTTTTGGATTCACTGCGTTCTCCAAGTGAAGGAAACTTCCGAGGAGTGTCAACACCCGATTATCGTCTGTACCAATCAAGTATTGAGGTAAATGAAAAAAACAGCCGGATATAAATGTAACGTAACTAGCAGGTTTTTATGGTTCGCTATGGAACATGAAATTTAGTGATCGGAAATGGAGATTTCCGAAGATTTACCGAAACTGACGTATTTCCGGTATGACGTCACTTCCGGTAAAAAAAAAGAGATTTTCAAACCGGAAGTAGCGTAATTCTGGTATGACATTACTTCCGGCCGTGAAATGAGATTTTCAAACCGTCAGTGACGTATGTCTAGTCAATTTTTTTTTTGTTTATGCACATGACGATAATGCACGACGCTCTTGTGCACAGCATTATTGTGCACAACTCACCGATACGCTCGGAATAAAACCAGAGTAGTATCATCGGTTCAGGCCTTGGGATCAAAGAAACAAACAAACTCCTTTCCAAAACATACATAATATCTTTTAATAAAAAAATAGTTATAAAATTCTCAAACGTTTCGATCTCTTCGTTTCAGTGACAAGGAGGCCGAGGTGATGCGCTCGAGTTCGTGGCTCTACCAGTACACCGCCCAATCGAAGTTCACTTACGGTCTCTGTCCCTCGGCGCAGAGTCAACAGCTGCCGATCGGCAACAACCCTTACGGCAATCAGGATTACGGTGCTCGTTCGGTAGCTCTGATACCCCACGAGACCGACGAGTCGTCGCCGTCTTACAGCAGCCACGACGATCCGCTGCAGCGTCACCATCACCACAATCCCCAGGCCACCCAGCAGCACCGTCACTGCAGCGACGCCAGAAGCGAGTCGGGCGAGTACACCGGCGGTCCGGCCGGTAACGGTGGAAAAACCGGCCACAGACAGAGTTACGAGGAAATTGAGCCTGTCGACATGTCGATAAACAGCACGGAACACGAGAACACGCGAACGCTGTATCAGTTGACGCATCCGATGACTTACAGTCCGAAGCATCATCACGAGCAACATCAGCAGCAACAGCAGCAGAGCAAAGGAGGCATCTCGCCGATCCCAAATTATCGTGGAAAATCGAGTATAATTCATTACAGTCACGGAGGCCATTACAGCGCGAGCGAATCACCCGCGCAAAAGTACAATATAATTGACCTTGATTGCGGATACGGCGGGGCGGGCGAGACCTGCGCGGAATCGAGGATAATGACGACGGTGCACGCGGCGCAGAAGAGGAATCATCATCATCATCATCATCACCATCACCACCATCAGCAGCAACAAATGAATGTAAAACAGCAGAGCTCGAGCATAAGTCTGATGGAAGGTAACGAGACGAGTATCGAGCATCACTGGAGTTCCTCGAGTCCGCCTATCTGGTCGGACACGTTGCAGCGGGTCCCGGACGTCGTCCATCAGGATCTGAGCCCGTACATAACGACTCCCACGACACCCGTCGATACACCCGACTCGGAGCTTCATTCGGAGGTTCCGGTGTTTAACTTCGAGTGGCCGAGCGGCGAGCAGCACGTGCCGATCTCGAAGGTCATCGTTTGCCGAAACAACACGTCGGGCGCTCATCAGGAGGCACGAAAAATCGGACAGGGCCAGGACGACAACTCGGCAGCACCGATGACCCTTCAGTTGCCCAAGAGAAAGAACCATGCCGATGCGACGAAGGATTACGAGAAGTAGACGATGAAAAAAAAAAAAACACTTCAGGAGCGGGAACTCTTTCTGCCCGTGAATAGCCTTCTTTACGTTAGTTAGATAAATCATTAGGACAAAAGAAGTATTTGTCTACGTATATAGTTGAATTAAAGGAAAAAAACACCCGTGTGCCTTAACGTCATCGAGTCTCCGTTTTATCATTTGTCGTCGATAGTTGACCGAGGTGGAGAGACGTAATTTTTATGAATTAACATTAGAAAGAAAGTTAGACTCGTTAGAGATGAAACAATAATGCTCTCGTCCCTCCCGAGGCGACTCGTCAAAAAGCATTTATTATCATCATCTTCGTAACTTGGCATCAATTACAGTAGAGTAAAAAACAGTGTGTGTGGGTGTCTGTATCGTGTGTGTATGTGTGTGTGATTGCATGTACGGTTGGTTTATCTGTCGTGTCGTGGCAATCGCATCTGATGTCCCGCGTCCTGAAGGGAGAAAATAAAAAAATCGGCGCAGTCTGGTCGAGGTACCGTTCGCGTCGTTACGATGCCGGAGGAGCCACGAACTTCGCTCGGTCAACACCGACAGGTATGCACGTCAATGTTATGCACTGTGAAAAATTTTATCAAAATGATTGCACAAAATTATTAAGTTTTTATGCATAAACGAAACTGATATCCTAAAATTTGATGTACAAAGAAAATTGAGATAAAATTAATTGATCGATATATTTAAAAAACGTTTAAAGTTCTCAAATCGATATACCCGCATTGATTTTAACTTGTACTTGTACATGAAATTTAATCTCTCGGTCTATGCATAAGAACTTCGTATACTGTATATAATTTTTTCTTTTTTTTTCAAAATTATTTTTTTAATCAAAATTAATGCACAAAATTACGAAGTTTTTATGCATAAACGAAACTGATATCCGTAAAATTTGATGTACAAACAAAATTGAGATAAAAGTTATTGATCGGTATATTAAACAAATATTTTAAATGCTCGATTCAACATACCGCGCATTAATTTTGACTCGTATTTGTACACGAAATTTAATCTCTGGGCCTATGCATAAAAACTTCATATACTGTATATAAATTTTCATACAGAGGTTTTTTTTTTTTTTTTACAGTGTTCATGCCGTACGACAGCCGGACGTGTCTAAATGACAATCGAAGACGGTCGTTCGGACACGACCACGAAAAATTGTGTACGCGATGGAGCGACTGATTGCGAGACGTTAATCTGCTCGATTGCAGAATATTGCTCGGAAAAATCATGAAGCTCTCTCCGTACCCATGTAGCACGAAATATTTTGAAATAATTTTAAAAATATTTTCTATCTTTCAAATCTTACGAAATAATTCGAAAATACATGAAAATAATATTTTGAAATATTCTATCAAAACATTCCAACGATACTTTTCATAAATATTTCAGAAACGTTTTTAATCTTTCGACACATCTGAAATATTTCTGAAATACAGCGATAAAATATTTCGAAATATTTGCCATGTTTCACCGAAACATTTATACCAATGTTCCGCGTTTATGCGGTTGTATATATGCAATTTGGATCGGTGATGCGATCTCCCACATTTCGCTGAAATGTTCAAAAAATATTTAAGCGTAAGATTTCTGAAACATTTCAATGTAAAGTTTATGAGCGGACAAAAAAAATGTTTTAAAAACATTTCACAAATATCCTTTAATGTTGATAAAATATTGTCAATGTGTAAAAAAAAATATTATTGAAACCTTTCCAAAGATATTTCCGTGCTATGTGGGTAGCGCAACGTCTTCTGAAACTTCCGGTACTCTTTACAGATATGCCAATGACGTAGTTCGCCATCGTCGAAAGAACACCTATCGTTCATCTCCGCGTCTGGTTTCGCCCCCTGCGTCTCACATCCAACGACCATCATCTTCATCGTCCAAGTTTGTTTTTTTTTTCTCCTTTTTTTTGTCTCGTTTTTCATTAATATAAAACACGTATATAAACATAGACTGAGTACATCGGTGTTTACAATATATTAGCTACGTTTAAAAAAAGTCGCACGTCATACGAGGTGTGTGTGTTTGTTTTTTTTTTTTGTGCGCTCGCTGCTTCGCGCCGCGCACGCGACCGCGTACTTTCTCACAAAATATTATCGAGAAAGGTAAAAACGGTAAAACCGAGTGACGGAGAGCGGCGACGACGGCAGCGGCGTGCGAATTCGACACGTCGTATGCGCGTCTTTTTTGTGCGTGGAATGTTTGGCGGGTAGAGCGCTCACGTGCTGGGGCACGTTCCCCTCTTCCTCCTCCTTTTTCTTCTTTTTTTTGTTGTTGTTTTGTTATTATAATAATTTTTTTCATACGTTCGCCGGCGCGTTATAACACGTGCACGCATGTATAATCCTAAAAAAAAAAAATAATGAAAAACCATAAACGGTCGTCAGCGTGTTGCGCCAGTTTTCCCGCGCTAAAAAAGTTCTCCGTTTACTGTTCAGTTCTGAGTCATCTTCTTGGGCGTCGGAGGACACGCGCGCACTCCGCCCCGAGGAAGAACGTGTTTAGCCCGAGGCCAGGTCGCAAAACGCCTCGCCGTCGGGAATCCGTCAACGGGAATTGAAAAGACACCCCAAGCCCGAGGGAGAGTTTACACTCGAGTAATAAATCGGTCGGGCTCGTGGCTCGTGCAAGCAACCGAGACACGAGCGCCGTAAAATCGCTTGGGCGATCCTGTCGCTCGCGTTTAGTTCAATTCCCCCCCTCCCCAAATCTCCCCGATAACGGACGATCACTAAAAATACCGCACAACCTTCGAACGATCGCGAGTTAATCGTTTCTTCGTTCTGGATTGGGCATAAAATCCTTAAAGCATTCTCTTCCTCCACAAACGGGCTCTGACCGATCTCCTCGGTCACCGATCCCTTTTTTACCTCTAAACAATTCGCTCATTCGCCGCCCCGATCTCCCTCCGATATCTCTCGCCCTCTATTTCTTCACGACTTTTTTTTATCTTCTTCTTTTAAAGCTTTGTTTGGCACGTATTATTAGAATGTCATTCAGTACGGAAGCAATCGATTTTGTTTGTAGTTTTGTCATTCATCAAAACATCTCATCCTCGTGCTCTAAATATCCTCCCTCGCTCGTCACGCTCGACTCGCGTATTCTCTTAGAATTCACCTAATTAAATAACTACGACTCCTCGAACCTCCCACCCGAGCCTCATCTCCCGACAACTGTTTACATTTAGAACATTCATTTACAATTTTATATCACTCGCTACGGTCTTACAATGTACATTAAGTTTTCGACGTCTGAGACTTTTTAGTCAACTTACACAACAGTCATACTCCCTCCCCGTCCCGACTTCGTTCGCCTCACGAAATCCGGCCTCAACCCTCCTCTAACTACTAGGATTTTTCCATCTCTGTCGGCATGACGATTGGTTTCAAATAGCTTCTTTGTGCGAATCTCCGACAACCACCTCGCGTGGTTCTTCTCTTTTGGTTTCTTTTTTTTTCTTTATATTTTATCTTTTAAAATCTTTGGCATAAAACTCTCGACACACCTATCCGGGCGAGATATTCCGATGTCCCCCGCGAACAACCCACGGATTCATCGAGCCATCCCCATCGGTTTGTTTTGTATTTTTTTTTTTTTTTTTTTTATGGCAGTAATCTCATCTCACGCCTTCGACATCGAGTTGGCAAGGACGTTGTACCCTGTGAGCACTCGGAAGTGCTACAGCGAAGTAATTCGCAATCCCGGATCACCTCGACAATCCCCTCTCGTTTCTCCAATCGGGGAACGACTGGTGCCCCCTTGCCTCTCCGTCGTACAGTAAAGCGGGGCAACAGAGTGATCGTAGAAAAAAGAGCACGACATTGGATCGAAGGGTCCCTCTCCGAAAAAAAATTTCTTTCGCAGAGACGCAACGTCGGTTTGGTGGAGAAAAATATGAACAACGACAAGTTTTTCTCTCTCCCCGGTAAACCTCATCGGTGGGCCAAAGTCCTCTCGGCGAGGCGCTCGCACTTCGGCCCGACAATTTTTTTTTGTTTTTTTTTTTTCCCTTAATTACCCGTACACTCCCAGGTGCGTACGTTTTACTGTTTGGCCGTTCTTTCACGGCGGGCAGTAACCCCTGTTCGCGCTTCTGTTTCTACTGTGCCACTTGCACTTGAGGATCCTAACGTAGGTTCTCCTGAACGTCGCGTTGCACAGGGCGTAACACACCGGATTAACGGTGCTGTTTATGTAGCAAAGATAGTAGAAAAATGACCAGAGTTCCTGCGGTATCGTCACGACGCACGCCTTCGTAAGCGGTTTTAGGAGAACGAGGATGTTGTAGGGTGTCCATGTTATGACGAAAGCCGCCAGTATAGCCGACAGTGTCTTTGCGGCTTTCTTCTCCTGCGTGCGTTTCTTCTTCTTGGCGGCCGGCGCCTTGTTGAGCATACCCTTGTTAGCGGCGACCGGGGTCTTCGTCTGAATCGCCTTCGCGTTAAGCGGTATCCTTATGTCGGGCATCTGAGATGGTCGTCTCTTCATTATCGACTGCTTGTCGTCGTCCGGTCCGCTCGTCTCGATGATCGTCGATTGCTGCTGGCCCGGCACTTGGAACATCATCAGATCGTCGTGGTACTCCGTTATACGGGGCGCCTCGCTGGCCTTCACTCTTATCACGATCGTGTACACCTGCGCGATAACGATACAGAGACGGTGCATTATCAATCAATTGGACAATTGGTACATTACTCCACGAAGGCGAAAAACGTTTTTCTAACGAGTGTGGGTTTGCAGCACGAGCCGAAAGCGAGGGCTGCAATCACATGAGTTAGAAAAAGTGTTTCGCACGATGGATGTACGAAATTTGTCATCACAAGGTGCGAAAATTGCCGTTTTACGCACGCGAAGCGAGCGGTAAAGTGGCCATTTCCGCACGGTGTGATGCAAAAATTTATGTAGTTTTTTTTTTTTTTTTTTTTTTTTTTTTTGGGCGCATGAAATTTACCGAATCGGCGGGAACGTTCTTTATCGCCAATTCGCCACTGGTCTGACTCCTGCTCGTGTAGTCCTGCTGCTGATCGCCGCCTATGCTGGAAACCCTGTCGAGGTTGCTGGCGCTCGTCTGAATTACACCGCTAAGTGACGGGCACTTGGACACCGTGCTCGTGAACGGGGTCTCGGCGGACTGCGGCGTCAGAGTGTCGTCGCAACCGGGCACCGTTCTGCTGCTGGCTTCCGGTCCCCCCACCTCGTCGTCGTCGTCCTCGTCGTCGCGGCCGCTGTGCCACCACGCTATGCACCACATCTTCAACGAGGTCCACGACATGGGTCTGTGCTTCTGTTTGGAACAAACAAAAATATATGTATGTCTCTCTACACAGTAGGACCGCGTTTATCCGAACTTCGATTATCCGAAGCACCCAACTCGTCCGAGCCCTTCGTGTTAAGGAGGGAGTCTCGCTGCGCGCTGACTTCGCATAAGTTCGACAACAGTAAGAGAAAATTGCAAGTACTTCTTGATGGTGTAAAAATCTGAAAAAA
>JAPYZC010006297.1:0-11691 GCA_030522665.1 Ichneumoninae sp. A BG-2022a | reverse complement strand
TTTTCAGATTTTTACACCATCAAGAAGTACTTGCAATTTTCTCTTATTGTTGTCGAACTTATGCGAAGTCAGCGCGCAGCGAGACTCCCTCCTTAATACACCCCCGGCGTTCGATAGGCTAATTCGCCTAGTCCGTGAAACGTCCGGTAACACAAGAGCTATTTCTTCCTCGGCGTACAAGCGAGATCAACGATCGCCGATGATCCAGGTGAACAGGGCGACGATCACATCGAGCAACGTTCGTTTCACTGTTCCTGCGTCGACGAAGCACTTCTGCGTCGCCGATCTTTCGCCGTCGGGAAAGAAAGAAGACGATATTCGGCACCGAAGTCCGGACGATTATCAGACGTCCGTCTGTTGCCTGGCCTCGTCGCTCTGCTCCTCAGAGTTTGTCGGTTGTGTCAGGGTATTTTGAAACCACATCATCCAGTTGCTGAGGTAGTGACCGCCCAATTGATTATCTGGATCGTCCTTCATCTGCACATTGTTTAATTCCTCAAAATTCCGTACCGTTTTCAATTCGGTAAAATTGCTCATCGGCGTTTCCCCATGCATTCTTAATTCTCTCTTTCTAAGAGCATCTTTCACTAACCTTTCGCGCCGCTCCTCCTCCGTCTCAATAGCGGATCTCGTGAACCTCATTTCTCGAGCTCTCAGTGCGTCTTTGCGCAGTCGCTCTTGTCTCTGATCCTCGGTCTCCTTGGCGTACTGGTTCAATCGAGCCTCTCGCCTCTTCGCGGATTCTCTGTTCAATCTCTCCCGTCTCTGCTCGGGCGTCTCGCTGGCGTACATCGTAAGCCTCTTGACCCTCCGACGTTCCGCCTCGCGGTCCAGCCGCTTCCTTCTCTCGTCCGGCGTCTCGTTGTACATTCTGTACTCCCTCTTCCTCGCAGCCTCCGCGTCGAGCCTCTTTCTTCTCTGATCGGGCGTCTCGTAGTACATTCTCATCTCCCGCCTCTTCGCCGCCTCCCTCGCCAGTCTCCGCAGTCTCTCCTCCTGACTCTCCTCTTCGTACAATTTCTTGCGCTTCTCTCTCATGCACTCGGCCTTCCTCCGCAGACGCTCTCGATACTCGTTTCTCAGACCCGCTCGTCGCAATCTTCGTCTTCTAATCTTTTCGCCGACCCTGCAATCCTCCCCTCCGAAATCCTCTATCGAACCTCTCCTAGCTTCGATTATTCTCTTCCTCGAACGAGCCTTGCGGACTTCGCGCGACCTCTCGCCCTTCTCCGTGTCCGCGCTCTCCCTCTTTATGCTGAAACTAAGTTCGTCCAAAATATCGCCCGTTATCACTACGGTGGAGATATTGTAACTCGTGTGAGCGTGATCTTCGCACCTCGCGTACGCGTCCGTCGGCTCGTCCGTACGCCTCGACTCGTCGCCGAGCAACTCGGAGGCCGGTGAGTCGAGGTACACGGACTCCGTCAGTACGTTACCGGAGCTCGATGTTTCGTGCTGTATGGAGTTGAGATTCGGCTCCACGAACTCCGACACGCCGGCTACGTAATCGTAGTTTCTTCTCTCGTCGAAGCGGCTCTCCTCCTTTATTCCTATGGCGTAGAAAACATTGACCTCCGACTCCTGATCCTCGTTCTTCTCATGTCTGTAACTCGCGTTGATGAACTCACTCGTGTAATCACCTATTCGCAGGTCGGCTTGAGTTATTTCCATGTCACCTCAGCAGCGGCAGGTTCAGCCTCTGAAAAAAGGAAACGCGTTAGTCAGTTTCGTCGGTGCGAATTTCCGTGCATTCCATTGGTCGAGACAGTCGGCAATTCGGCACGCCGAGAACGATTTATCGTCGCGAGAGAAAACTCAAGATCGAGAGAGAAGCTATAAGGAAAAAGTTATCTTACTCGCGTACCGATTTTATTTACGACTTCAGTGAGAAACAACGTCGGCAATTCGGCACTTCGAGAACGATTTATCGTCGCGAGAGAAAACTCAAGGTCGAAAGAGAAGCTATAAGGAAAAAGTTATCTTTCTCGCGTACCGATTTTATTTACGACTTCAGTGAGAAACAAAGTCGCGAAGTCGCATCTTGCGCGTCGAATGAATCTTCGCCAAACGGCGCTGTGTTGTTGGTTTTTTCTTACGGCAGGAGAAAAACATTCGAAGCGAGAGAATGTTTTTGAATTTGAGCGCCCTAATTTTGTTGGGGACGATGATCTAATCGATGGTCGGCGAATTAATCGTGACGACAGCGATGGGACGAGCGAATGTCGCATGGGTCGTCGGTAAATGTGCGATTCAGAAGCGACGGGTGTTTTGGCAGTGATCGATAATTCCTCTCGACAAAGGGCTCGGGAAAAATAGCGAATGAAAAATATCTCCCACCTGCTTATCGTCTGCTCGTGACAGCTGATATCAAGATGGCGCCCTGATTATTGTAGGCCGATGCATGTCGCGAGGAATTACGTATCCGCGTACATTCTTTGAGGTTCGGTTCTCTCGATCTTGCTCTCCGTTGGATCTTCACATCGTGAAGCCGGTTGTGTTGCCCGGTTCGACGATCGAGCCGGCGGACTCTCGCGTATTTCCCGTTCCACGATTAGCTTTATCGCGCACGAACGCCGATCGGTTCTCGCCCGCCAGCACGTCGCGCGTCATTGCTAAATAACGTCGCGCTCGTGCAGAAGTTCTCCCCGCTGGGCTCTGCGGGCGCCTGCGCGCCTCGCGATTCGACCGCAGTTGCAATTGCGATTAATTAAGCTCGGAAAATCCTCTGCAACGTCGAATGGAAATAAATTGTTGCTGCGCAGTCGATAAGTTCGATAAAAAATAAATAAAGAAATTGATGTATGGAATGCTTTAACAGAGACAATTAATCGTTATATGGAATTGTTATTTGTGAGATTTTATGTGTATAGTGTTACTCTATTGACCCTGCGATATTTATACCTGGAGATTTAAGATATATAAGAAAAACGTACGGGTGATGTCGGCGTACGAGCTTAAAAGCTTCTGCGGACAATATCAATGTATGTGAAATAGTTTGCACTCAATCAATTAATTATAGATGAAATAATAATTTTTTTAAAAGATGTACGAACGTACGAATAGTTTGGACGGCTTCATTAAGGAGGTTGAGAATTGCAAACACTTCCCAATGTTATAAAAATCTGAAAAAATTCATACTTATCATAGGCATTGAAAAGACTAATTTTACATAATAATAATTTCAAAATATTATTAACAAATTGTTGAAAAAAATTGTTCATCAAAATATTTGGTAACTCAACTTTTTTTTTTATGAAAATCTTTCTTTATGACAATCTTCAAGGAGGCAGCGGCAGGCAGGATCCTGCAATACGCCTGAATATACTGGAATTTTCCTAACCAGTCACTACATACTTAATGGTTGATTGCAATTTTGTAAAAGTAATACTCGCATCTGTACCAAATGTATCGCAAATACTTATATATTCGAAATTAATAGGAACTTATATTGAATGCTTAAATTTTATATTGAATGTTAAAAATTTTATAGACTATTTGAATTTGTAAAAGGGCATCGCCCGTTGATAAATAAATAAATAAATAAAATGATTCGTTCACTTCTACATTTTTCCATGTAAAAAACAAGAAAAATCAAAATAAAGATAAAAATCTGAAAAAATTCATACGTATTCCGAAAAATGAACGAATCATTTTTATTTAACAAATAAGTTGAGTTACCACATATTTTGGTGAACAATTTTTTTCAACAATTTGTTAATAACATTTTGAAATTATTATTATGTAAAATTAGTCTTTTTAATGCCTATAATAACTATGATTTTTTTTCAGATTTTTATAACATTGAGAAGTGTTTGCAATTCTTGCCCAAATTTCTCGAATTTAGGCAAAATGAACACCACTCGCTCCAACCTCCTTAAGCCTGGACAGTCGGTCGCAACGTCGAATGGAAATAAATTGTCGCTGCACGTTCGATAAGTTCGATAAAAAAAATAACGAAGAAGAAATTGATATATGGAATGCTTTACTACATAGAATGAATCGTTATATGGAATCGTTTTTTGCTTAAGATTTTATATGCATGATTCTCCATCGACTCTGCGATATTTATACTTTCATTTGAATCTTCATTTAAGATACATAAATAAACATACGAGTGATATCCGCGTACGAGCTTAAAAGCTTCTGCGGACAAAATTAATGCATGTAAAGTAGTTTGTACCCAATAAATTAATAATAAATGAAATAATAATTAAAATGAAAGATGTACGAACGTACGAATAGTTTGGACGGCGTAGGCGCGTGTTGTACGGACGATATATAAAATATTCACGTGGAAATCATAGACTTTATTTTTAGAATAATCTTGAATATCATTTTAAACAACGTAAACATTCACAACAAATGGGAGGTTCAAAGGGGGGGAGGGTGTTTTATCATTTTTAATAGTAATAATAATGAGAATAATAAGATATATTACCATAGTAATTAATTATTACGTATATATCATCATGATGTATTCATAATTATGTATAAGTAAGACTTTTTGTTTTTTGTATTTTTCTTTTTCTTCTCGCTTGTTTTTTTTTGTTTTGTTTTGTATTTTTTTTCTTCATATTAATAATTACTCATCGTACCACCACCTTCGATAATCATAAAGCAATAATAAATTTATAACGATGAATGATGATGACAATATTATTATTATTAATAATAATCGTCGTTATTTAATGTATATTTTATATAAACAAATATATATATTATACTTATTTCGTGAGAGATAGAGTCGCAATGACGCTAAAACAACTTACATACGCGCAAATGCGCGTCGCACCCTCTGGCTTTTATTCGGCTTTATCTTTCTTTAATCATCGTTTCTCTTTTGTCTTTTTTTTTCTTTCATTTTTTTTTTGGTTTGTCTATCTTCATCATTCCTCTTAAATCTTAGCCTCATTTCGATAAAATCGAATAGTCGAAGATCTTAACAGAGTAAGTTTCACAATAGTAATAAATAGGTAATAGTAAACGCACGTTTATGTACAGTTTTATATAGTGGATTTTGTTTTTGTTTTTGTTTTTTTTTTATCATTTCATATGCTTTTCGGATATCGCGAATTAATGTAAATTTCAAGGAGGGGGTAGACAGCTTTATCCGCTCACCCACGTTGAATTCGTGTATCATCGTTTTGTACGCGTCGTCGCGAGAACAGATCTTCGTCATCGTACAAGTATATATTAGGAATTTTCGCGGGTCTTGGAGATTTATGACAATAAAATGTTTCATCGACGCGAGTAAAATTATCCGACACGGTAGCGAAATATTTTTCACCTGTCCGAAGGATAACAACAGACGTAATGGGGGGGGGGGGGGCAACAAATTAACAATCAGAAGCTTCGAACAATTTTCGGTCCGCGATAATTGTGATTTTTAAAAAAATTTCTCATCTTTTTTAGAACACTCGAGTAAATCTTGAACAGTCGTGGACATTGAAATATTATCTTTAACTTCACGGGGTTGATTCGTTAAAACGGGGATTACTGCACTTATCTATTAAGGATCGTATGGTTTTTTTCTTTTAAATGACGAGATGAACTGACGAATCACTAACGAGCTACGGTAAACTTGTTCCGAACGAGAAGATCGTGTTTTCCTTTTTTTATGAGTCGCTCTCGCGCATTCGCGACACTTTTGTGTCCCTCAACTGCATTCATTTAGCGACGATTTTTCACCCTTCGGATCGATTTTCCATTTTTTTTCTATCCGACACTGGCACGTATTTTTTTTTTGTAAATTTTTTTTTTCCGATCGTGTCTTTCGATCGGAAATTTACGATCGCCGACCGAAAAACACGTACGAAAAAAGTCGACGCGTGCTCGATTGTTCTCGATGATGGGAGGAGCTCTGATAAAATTATTAAAGAAATCCCTCGTAAAATCGCCGGCCCAGAGAGTTCAGAGGCACTGCCTTCAACTTTTTTTTTTTTTTTTTTTTTACTTTCATAATATAATTGCGCGACGGCGACGACGCTACACGACGGTGAAGGCGGCTGCCGCGTGAACGCTCTGTACACGTGTATACAATTATTTATATAATATGTATATGTATGTGCATAATGAGTGTCGCTTGCATGGCTCTTTATGTGTTTACATAGTCACGGTGCTTCAATGTTTTTCTTTCAATTTATTATTATTATTTTTTTGTGTTTTTCTTTTTTAATTTATATTTTCATATATAAAGATGAGAGAGATGAGAACTTCGCTTTGGTATTATATTATACTTCGGTACTATCGTGTTTTTTTTTTTTCTCTTCATTCCCGCGTCTATCTCCCCATCTCCTTCGTCGCTCCGCGCTTTGTGTCGTCAGAATGGTCGACCCAATTGTCAATTTTTTATTTCTCTTTTCTCTTTGACGTTATCGTTTACGCTTCCACCATTCTACGCTCGACCTCGGACTTTTCGTATCCCAACTTCCATCGTCATCCATTATTTTGTGCTATCGTAACGAATTCTCGTCATTGACGATTGATAATTACTCAGATGTCCGATACTCCGTTTGCAATTTCGACTTTTGATCAACGATTGACAATCCGCGTTAATGGATTTCTTTGTTTTTTTGTCTGTTTTTTTTGTTTTTTTTTTTTTTTTGTAATTGCTGGATCGAAAAATAGAAAAGCAAAGCGATAGAAAAAAGTCGATCTCGACCAACGTCGTCACACATGAGATATCTCGCGGGGGTACTTTTTTTCTTCCTTCATTTTCTTTTTTTATCGAGGTGCTCGCATAAAATTCGCGTACGTTGAGCCGCGATATAAACGTTACAAGAATTTTTTTTTCATTTTTTTTTCCTTTTTTTTTTAAGAAGACGCATGAACGACCTATGAGTACAACATATTTTTTTTTATGTAGGTCTATTTATAGTATATGTATATTATGTATATATTTATATTTACGTGTATGTATCACGGAGGGACAGAGTGTAGAACAAGTTTTTTTTTTTTATGATAATAATAATATCTAAGAGGTTGCGCCTCCCGCGATCCGAGGATTTATCCATGATTGGCTATGCCGCTTTGTATCTTATTTGGTTTTTATTATTTTATTTTTTTTTTCATAATTTTTATTCGTTTTGTCTTTTTTTTTAAATACCCGTACTGTGAGAATAAAATGGGCCATATAGAGTAGACTCGTATAACGGACCAAGTTTAGTGATTTCGCGTTCGTGAATAAATCGTCGGTTCTCGATTGCGAGAGGCGCGATAAGTCTAAGAGAAAGGCGCTGGGTTCTTCTCCCCCAATCGTACACACACATCGTCATCAATTATACACATCACGCTTGCATGGTACGTCTTCAATTTACAATCTCTCTCTCTCATTTTTTGTGTCTTCTTTTCGTCGTTTTTTTTTCTACTTCTTTTTAATCTCTTTTTCACGCCGCGCCCGATTTTCGTTTCTTCATTTTTGTTTGTTTGTTCTCTTCGCAAATAAATCACTCGAAAGCAGACTCGTCACCACTCGCATATCCTACTATAGCGTGCCTCAAACTTTGTTTATTGCAACCCGTAAATTTTTCAACGAAGCCTCATAAGTTTTCTCTTCGTCGTTAAGGCAGCTATGTCGGTTCCCGCTCATCTCGCATAAGTTCGAGAAAAGTAAGCGAATATTGCAAGTACTTCTCGATGATATAAAAGTCTGAAAAAAATCATGCAGTTTAAAGATACTGAAAAGATTAATTTTGCACAATAATAATTCCAAAATGTCATTAACAAATTAATCAAAATATTAATTGTTTAACAAATTGCCCGGCAAAACAACTTCTTTTTGTATGAAAATTATTCGTTTATTTTTCTGAATACGTACGAATTTTTTCAGACTTTTCAATTAGCTTTGATTTTTTAATTTTTTTATATGGAAAAAATGTCTGAGAAAACACAAAAATCAAAATTAATTGAAAAATCTGAAAAAATTCATACGTATTCAGAAAAATAAATGAGTCATTTTCAATTTAAAAAAAGTTATTTTGCCGGGTAATTTGTTAAACAATTAATTTTTTCATAAATTTGTTAATAACATTATCGAATTTTTATTACGCAAAATGAATCTTTTCAGTGCCTTTAATATGCATGATTTTTTTCAGATTTTTATACCATCGACAAGTACTTGCAATATTCACTTTCTTTTCGATAACTTATGCGAGATGAGCGGGAAGCGACATAGCTACCTTAAATTAATAATCGTTTCGCATATTTCGTTCGTGTTGTAACAGTCGATTCAACGACGCAAGTTAGAATCGCGTTGCCAGCTATAATATAGTATGTACAGCGGTGAATCGCTGCTGGGCGGCTGCTCGAAAATGATAAAAAATTATATAAAAAACATAATAATCAATGAGCCAATGAAACAAATAACGCAATCAAATGAATAATCGTTGCGAACGACTGTGGATTATTTATCGTTAATTCTTCGTGATCTCGTATTATCGACCGTTTCGTTACACTCTCGTAGTCGCAATGACTCACTTGGATGAGAATGGCAAGATTTTTTCTTTCGGTGGGCGAAGCGATTGGGAAGAGAAAGGATAGACAGACTAGAGATATACATGTATATTTTTTTGAGACCCGCAATCTCAGCCTCACTGGCTTGATGTCCTTTCGACATTTGTTGCTCGAAGATCAGCGAGAGTGGATGGAAAAATCGAGCCGATAAACTGTGTACTGAATTGTATAAAAAAAAAAAATGAAAAATAACAATGACGATGGAACGACGAATTGTTGAGCGAAAATAAATGAGAAAGCAGCATGGGCGTAGCCAGCGTACGAAATTTAACCCTGGAACGCATTTATATAAATTCGTGTTTAACACTTCTACATTAAAGTATTTTATAGTAAAACGTTCGATAACAGGTTTACCCTCTTTTGAGATAAAACTTTCTCAGATTTAAACTTGACGACAATTTAATAGCCGAATTCAAGGTGTCCAAGAAATCCCACGGACGTTTAATTTTTTTTTATTAATTTATTAGTTAGTTAATTTTTTTAAACGACAGTTTTTGTCTTTTTCGATATAATTACGCGATTGCGTTCCACGATTAATTAACGTCGCTCACGTACACTATTTATCATTAGCATCGTAAGGTATAGTTAATTTATTCAACGTTTTTCATTAGATTGGCCTTACACACGAAAAAAATGAACTACCCAATAATTGCAATTTCATCATTCCTCCCTCCCTCCACCTTTTCACACCGAAGTATTATTCTCACATCTTATCTTTTTTTGCGCTTTGTTTTATCTGTTTGGTTTTTCTTAAATCTTTCCTTTTTGCACGTAAGGGGCGATCACAATTCTCAGTTCTCGTCGTAATACATAATGCTCTCGATCCATACACATATTGGCTCGTATCGCACGTCATTCATTCTCCCTATGCGTTTTGTTTTCTTTACTTTTATTTTTTTCCTTTTGTTTCTGTTCGATAGTGATATCAATGAGTAATAATAATAACCATAATCATACTGTAATTAATGTTATGATATATTTATATATAATATGTATTATGTATACTTTTATATCATATTTATTATTTAACACATTTTTTTGTACAAGTAAATTAATTAAGAATAAGTACAACTTGGTAGCAAAGAGAGATAGAATTATTATTCATTATATTTATCATAGTGAAGAGAGAGAGAGTGAGAGAGATATCTTATTCTTTTTTTTAATAATTCATTTAGTATTTTTTATTTTTTTTCAATTTTTATTATTCGCGGTATGTTTCTGATCGTTATTTGTGCCACATTCGACAGGGACAGCGAGACCTTTGCCATTTAATATTTTGCGTTTATTTCATTTTCGTGTCCTCGAAGACGTTGTTACGACAATAATCCGTGTACAATTGTATTTCAAATAGCGGTGCGCATAATCCGTGGAAGTTGAATCGTACGTCGATCCTCACGACATGAAACCCCGAGAGGAAAGGTGGAATAATGTTGTAAGAGCTAATACGACGAATTACTCGACTGATGCGAGATAAATATATGTATATAATTTATTAGTTTCACGCGTTAGCCTCGAGCATTTTATTAAAGCATCGAAGGCGTTTGGAGTTTCACGAGGTTTCGTCGACGCGCGAAATTTCATTTATTTTTTTAATTTCTTTTTTTCACCGCTTCATTTTTTTTTACAATAAAAATTTCACAAAACTCATTTCCGCAAATGGCAAAGATCCCGAACATCCGAGCAACGACGATTGGGCTAACGACGCGCGAGCGACGCCCGCGTACTTATTTTTCGATAGCAAGAACACACATTTAAAAATCATAGGTAGATTCAACGCAATTTTTCATTTTCTGGCTGCTGCTTCTATTTTTTTTTGTTTTCTTTCTTCATTCTCCTCAAATGATTATTTTGTTATCAAGATGTAGTGCAAGTATAGTTTGCGCCTTTGGCTCTGCTCTTCGCTCGAGCTTCACGACTCGCTTTATAACTGTTGCTCGTTTAATCCGCGGATTTGTTTAGTTATTTTTATTTATTTTTTTTTCTATTGATCGCGATCGTAGATTCATCCTCCCTTCCTCCCCTCTTCCTTGTTTCCTTTACGCGAGAACGCTTCGTGTTCGATGCACCTTGCTCGCCATCCCTCATCTAATATGCATACATCAATGACTTCTATAACCACCCTCGCGGTACTGGTTTCAAAAAGATTTTTCTTTAACGAATATACACCGACACTTTAATGCCAGAAGTTCACATACGCCGCATATAGGCACAACCTACGCGCCCTTATGGCATTATAACATCGATATAATTATATGCTAGACGATTCGTGTCTTCGTGTCCTGTGTGTGTTAATTATACATATTATGACGGACGAGAGTGAGAGATGCTTTAGCTCGCAGTTAAATTTCTTTTATATATATATGTTTTTTTTTTTTATCGTTTCCATCGATCTCCTCTAAAACGATCGTGCAGTCTGGCTGGAGCAAGGGCCTGCACTCATCGCGACAAATATCGGGGAGATAACGTGTCATGGCTCGATTACCAATTATACTATGCCTTTCTTTCATTAAGTTATTCGTAAAATGTGTTTTTATTTTTTTTTAGATCTACAATCGTGTTATTGTTGCCCAGAAAAGGTACAGTAAAGTATAGTATAGTTTTGTTTTTTATTCGGAGACTCGTAACCGCGCCTCCGCGAGATTCTATTCCCGTCGCCGTCTACACCGTTGATTTATATTGTCGAGCGTGAAGCGATATTGTACGATGGCTTGACTAGACCTCGTTGAGGAATTTCAGACTTCGCCTGACTACTGCAATCGACGCGGATTAAAATGAACAAAAAAATGGTTAAGACAATTGAAAAAAAAAAATGAAAAAAAATCGTCCCGTGGACAATGATCTGCGACATATGACTACGAGAGAGCGAGAAGTGGGCTTGATAAGTACAGTGGCAAGATGAGAGAACGAGTGGACAATGTTTCTTTTTTTCCTATGGCAAGTTAACTTTCGGGACGAGATGGGGAAGGACTATCGTGACGCGAGACTCGAGATATAATCCAAACGGTTTCGACGGCGAACAGCCAATGTGAATAGAGAAAGAGATTTTCTTTCTCGTGTGTCGCGCACGAGGACGCTCACGCGAACGGGCCTTCCGTAAACGCTCGGCGGAAAGTTATCCGAGCGCCACGAGACGGTGCATGTTTACAGTTCGCCGACTTTTTGTTGTTTTTTTTTTTTTTT
>JAPYZC010006296.1:0-17577 GCA_030522665.1 Ichneumoninae sp. A BG-2022a | reverse complement strand
TCAATCAACTAAATATTCGTTCAATCAACTAAATATTCGTTCAATCAACTAAATATTCGTTCAATCAACTAAATATTCGTTCAATCAACTAAATATTCGGTCAAAGAACCAAATATTCGTTCAAAGAACCAAATATTCGTTCAATCAACCAAATATTTCTTTCAATCGACCAAATATTTCTTTCGCCACCCGCAACCGCAGCTCAGTTTGATATTACCAAACCTTTTTTTCGGTGCAGTTTCATCAATACGCGGCAGCAAAGGGCCTTGAAATTCGAATGACAATACGCGTAGTCTCATTCGAAGACCGTGCAACGAGGGAAAAGCAGGACCACCGGATATCCCTCTCGAGGACAAAGCGTCGTGATCTCGGCAAAGCCGCGGATTCGGCGCGCATAGGTAGCGAGGACGAGTGCGGAAGCCGAAAAGTAACGGGTGAGGTGGTCGGGAACCAGACACGGTATCACAGGTCGGCCGGTCCGAGTTGCTCGCGCGTTCAGCACCGCGTGATAACCTCTCCGGCATCGCGCTAAGTCCGCTACCATCAGCGATGTAAGGAGGCCCACCGATGTCGAATAGAGCGAAAGGAAACGCGATAGCGGGACCAAAGAGGAACGGCATCAAGCTTAGCTCTTTGTGTAACGCGGAAGCTTCCCATTTTATCACGAGGCGCTGGGATCACGGTCTACCCTCGATTTTCCGCAACGCCGAAGAGAGAAGAGCTTCCACTCTCCTCTCGCGCTTTCTTTCCGTTCCGTTTTTTTTATTTTATTTTTTATTCTCCTTCAACCACGAGCAGACGACCACGAAGACCTACTCGACGAGGTGGATTTTGAAAGGCCGCCCAGAGAAAATAATATTAAGTGGCTCTACGTGAGCCCCAGGCACTTGAATCGTGGCAAGAGGAGGAAGCGAGAGAATAAAAATGGGGATGACGATAGGGGGGGAGGGGAGGGGGGTGCCGGTACAGTGTAAACGGAATGGAGTGAAAGAGAGACGGAAGTGGAGGAGGAGAAAAGGGGATGAAAGTCGGCCAACAGAACGAAGAAGTAGGTACGTAATACCTGGAGTTGCGCTACGTAGCCCTAAATTCATGCAAATCTGGGAGTCGGGGAATGAGCGCCGCTTATGTACTTATCCGTCGTACGGGAGGTGAAGTGTAAGTCTTGAATTCAAATTACCAGGAGCTTATGTGGTAGAAATTTGTACGGTTTTTTTTTTTTTCGTTTCTTTTCTTGGTTAATTCAATGACCCGCGTGTCGAATTTTTAATTCATGTGCAACTCTTGTGCGACTCTTGTGCTGATCTGGTAGTCGATTTTCGATCGGATCGATGAACCGATATTTTTTTTTTTCGTTTCTTTTCTTTGTTAACTCAATGACTCGCGTGTCGAATTTTTAATTCGTGTGCAACTCTTGCGCTGACACTGCTAGTAGATTTGCGATCGGATCGATGAACCGATTTTTTTTTCGATTCTTTGGTTGGTTAATTCAATGACTCGCATGTCGAATGTTTAATTCGTGTGCAACTCGTGTGCTGACACTGGTAGTAGATTTGCGATCGGATCGATGAACCGATTTTTTTCTTTTTTTCGTTTCTTTTCTTGATTAATTCAATGATTCGCGTATCGAATTTTTAATTCATGTGCGACACTAGCGCTGACACTGGTAGTAAATTTGCGATCGGATCGATGAACCGATTTTTTTTTTCGTTCTTTTCTTGGTTAATTCAATGACTCGCGTGTCGAATTTTTAATTCACGTGCGACTCTTGTGCTGATACTGGTAGGAGATTTGCGATCGGATCGATGAACCGATTTTTTTTTTCTGTGCCTTTCGTAAACCAATGAATGTCCGATTCGTGACATTTCCACGAACTCGCGGGGAGAGTAACTAATTTAATGGAGCAACGTTAATAAGACACGGTGGCGCAAACTGCTTGGTTTCCCGTTGCAGCTGGCGTAACACGAAGCCTCATTCGTTATGGCGTCCGCACCGAGAGGAGCCTCATTTCCCGGCGCAGGGCTGTGGAGGGTGTCCGTGTAGGGGGCGGAAGTGCGATATTCGCCAAGGTCGAGCTTATGAACGAGTAACGCGATCTCTCTCCCCCGGGGAATAAAAGTCGTTGAACGAGTGGCTGACTTATCTTCCGACCGCTCGGGCGGCAGCTCGGTTCGTCATACTCGAATTCGCGGAAATTTAAACGGGACCGCTAACGATCGCGGAGTCTGCACGCCCGTAGGAATTTATCACTCGTTATATCGCGATGGAAAGTGTGTACAACAAATTTAAGTTCTTCAAGGCGCGACCGTGTTCAGTTCTGAAAATCTCAAAGCATTAAATTGGCAAATTAATATAATATCTGGCACGAGGACTCTGGAAGAGGGAAAACGCTTTTGCATGAGCTTACATTTTTTTTTGCGTAGCCTTCAGTCATCACAAAAGGAAAATTGATAAAAAATAAAAAGTCAGACAACTTATCACCTAATCAAATATCGTGTATGACGCATTTCCTGTGTGAAGTTCCTTCCTATGAAATGTAAAGAGATTTACGTAACTGAAGACACGCATTTCCCGACTAACGTCACTTCCGATCGAAAAATTAGATTCTTAAACCGGACGTGACGTATTTTCTGAATAAAGTCACCTCGGGTCGAAAAATTTGGTTTTTAAACCAGAAGCGGCGTATTTCCAGTAAGACGCCACTTCCTGCAAAAAAAAAGATATTTCCGTACCGGAACTGCCGTATATCCCGAATGACGTCACTTCTGGTCGAAACATGAGATTTTCAATCCGGAAGTGACGCATTAAATTAAGAGATTTTCGTACCGGAAGTGATGTATTTCCGGTATAACGTCACATCCTGTAAATATTCGTGTAAATATTCGTGTAAATATTCCTGCAAATATTCTTGCAAATATTCCTGTAAATATTCCTGTAAATATTTCTGTAAATATTTCTGTAAATATTCCTGTAAATATTTCTGTAAATATTTCTGTAAATATTTCTGTAAATATTCCTGTAAATATTTCTGTAAATATTTCTGTAAATATTCCTGTAAATATTCATGCAAATATTCCTGTAAATATTCCTGCAAATATTCCTGCAAATATTCCCGCAAATACTCCTGCAAATATTCCTGTAAAAATCCCTGTAAATAAAAAATATTTGCGTACCGGAAGAGCTTCCCGGACGGAAGTGACGTACACTAGGAAAGAGCCCACAACGAGGACTCATCACGAAGGGTCGAGGAATAATCAGAGCCAAGGAGGTACCAGACGGACCCTCAGTATTCTTAAAAAATGGGGGCAAACAAACACACAACTTTCGAAAAAAATATATAAGATAGCGTGTCGCAGACGAAAGAGAGGCCACGATTATTCGAAAGGTTCGCCGAAAGCGCGACGTCCCGAGGGCTAATCCCCTAATTACTTTGGATCTCGCGTACGAAAAATGTTGAGTGCGGAGTGCGAGGTGGATGGCGGCGCGGCGAAAGGGGATAGAGAGGGATTCGGCGATGCGGCCTCGGCCCTCCGTGCACGTCCGGGGAAATCCTCGACAAGTTCAAAACGACGAGAAGTGGTGCGGCTGGTGGCGAGGAGAGGGCTTGTTCGCGAACGCCGAAATTAGCATATGGAAATGGCTCGGCGCGGAGCCCGGCTCGCGCCCCCCGCGTGAAAACGTCGCCAGCATCAGCGGAGCTGAAGCCGCAGCCGCGAGGAGCAGCGGGCCGCGTTGTGTCGAGAGTCGGGGAGGGCCCGTTGCAACCTCCCGTCGTCCTCCGCCAACCCTCCCTTCCTTCCCGACAACGACGAAAAAGAGAACCGTTTGCCCCCGCACGTGGCAACCCAAAATCCACCGAAAACAGTTTGCCCGCTCGCCCTGATTCCGAAAAAATGGGGGCGAAAAGGGAGACCGAAAAATCCTCTCTTTAAAAGCCAACGGTGACAAAAGTTATCCCGGCTCGGGAGGATATTTCCGAAAGCTACACCGATTGGGAAAAAAAATAAATAACAATTTTGGAGCAACGAAATTGAGCACGAATATTCTGCGATCGTTCACAAACTTTGAGGGTTGCGGTGAAATAAAAAATATTGCCGATTAGGATAGAAAAAATAAAAAATCGTGGGCAACGAGATTTCGCACAAAACTTCGCGATCGTTGAAAAACTTCAATGGTTGCGGTCGAATGAAAAATATTGCCGATTGAGGCAAAAAAAATAAAATAAAAATCGTGGGCAACGGGATTTCGCACAAAACATCGCGATCGCTGAAAACCTTTAAGGGTTGCACGTAAATGAAAATCCTCGCTTTAAGGCCAAAAAATCCTCTCGTTAAAAGCCAACGGTGACAAAAGTAATCCCGGCTCGGGCAGATATTTCTGAAAGCTACACCGATTGGGAAAAAAAATAACAATTTTGGAGGAACGAAATTTCGCACGAATATTCTGCGATCGTTGAAAAACTTTGAGGGTTGCGGTCAAATGAAAAATATTGCCGATTAGCGAAAAAAAAAAGTGGGCAACGAGATATCGCACAAAACTTCGCGCTCGCTGAAAAACTTCAATGGTCGCGGTCGATTCAAAAATATTGCCGATCGTGGCAAAAAAAAATAAAATAAAAATCGTCGGCAACGTGATTTCGTACAAAACGTCGCGATGGCTGATAAACTTTAAGGGTTGCACGCAAATGAAAAATATGGAGCAATGAATTTCCGAACGATCTCCCGTCTCTCACATAAACACGGACTAAACTATACACGCACCGACTTTATATAATCCGTCGCTCGCCAGCCGCATTCCCGCGCTCGCCCCCCTGTCGAAAAAAAAAAAGAAAAAGAAAAAAAAAAAAAAAAAAAAAAAAAAAAAAAAAAATTAAAAAATAAGAAAACAGTAAAAAAAAATATATAAAAAAAATCATGGTCGATGCCTCTCCAGCTCCCCCGTCTGCAGCAGCTCTGCATCCCACGCAGTCGAGCCTCTATCCTCGTGAAACGAAATAAAATAAAAGCAAACTAAAAAACTAAAAAATAAAAAAAAAATTCCTCGTGCGAACCGAGTCATTTGAGCGAGCCTTACAGCGCCCAGACGCCTGCATGGACGCGGAGGGTCCTCGATGGTCTACCACGGGTTTAGCTATGCTCCGCTGCGTACTAGCCGGGAGCATGCCGAGCTAACAGTTATATGACATATGCATGTACATACCGACCATAGCATACTGGAATCCGGAGAGTGGTAGTCGCCGCTGGCAGGTACAACGACGCAACGGAGAAGCACACGTGTACAACGTTGGCGGAGTGGGGGGTGGGGCGCTTTGAGGGGTGTGGAGGTAATAGGAACGAGTAGACTCGCGTGAATATGATACGCGAGGGGTTGGACGGAAAGCCGCGTGTGCTGGTCTGCTTGCCCCGTCAGGCTATGTACTGTACCAGCTACCAGTACTCGAGCACAATAAACCATTCTCCGCGAGAGGCAAAACACGGACCCCGGCGCCGCGTTGGGCCGGGACCTTGCTATAGCCGAAGCACCGACGTGCTGCTTCATTATGCGGTGCGACGTGGCAAAGTGCCAGGGCCTTTGATAAAGGGGGTGGACTCCCCCGCGCCACCTTCCCTTTTCCACCCTTTCGCCGTGCCCGCACTATAGACCTATCGTACATCCATCTCGTTCTATCCTCTCCATCCTTCCATAACACAGCAGCCGGTAGTGGGGGCGCCATACCATCAGCGCTGCCGTTGAGGCTGAGCACGAGTGCGCAATTCTCGCCCCCACCCCCCCCCCTCATCCCTTGTACGCATATGTATATTTATATATATATGTATATATGGCGGAGCTCGTAGGCTAATTAAACCGTGCATACCGCTGTTCTACGAGCGCTGTGAACTGAGCATCAGCAGAATGCGAGATTCAAGATTCCTCGCGTCTCTGGCGGGGAGCGTACAGTGCATATGGTAGATGAAATCGTTCGTCTTCATTGGTCGGCGATCATTCGAAGGGAGAGAGACTGGAAGAACAGTGTCGGTTTGAGAGGAATGCGAGATACGCGCGGGCAATTACGGTAATAGATACGGTAAAAATGTCAATTACGGTAATAAATACTGTAATTGACATTTGTCATTGACAGTGGTAATCGCGGTCGGAAGAGAAGCCGCGACTGGATGCTGAAGTGGTGTTCGCTTCCGATGAGCCTTTTCTTCTGACTGTCACTGCTGGGGTCTGAGATGAACGTTGATTGCAGTTTTTGGTACCGGACGACTCGGATTAGGTGGGCGAGTGTTTTACGTAGTCTTAAGGGCGTACAGTGCATATGGTAGATGAAATCGTTCGTCTTCATTGGTCGGCGATCATTCGAAGGGAGAGAGACTGGAAGAACGCTGTCGGTTTGAGAGGAATGCGAGATACACGCGGTCAATTACGGTAATAAATACGGTAAAAATATCAATTACGGTAATAAATACGATAAAAATGTCAATTACGGTAATAAATACTGTAATTGACATTTGTCATTGACTGTGGTAATCGCGGTCGGAAGAGAAGCCGCAACTGGATGCTGAAGTGGTGTTTGCTTCCGATGAGCCTTTTCTTCTGACTGTCACTGCTGGGGTCTGAGATGAACGTTGATAGCAGTTTTTGATACCGAATGACTGGGTTAGGTGGGGGGGGGGGGTTGTTTTACGTAGTCTTAAGGGCTATTGCGACGTCGCGAGGAAATTGAATAAATCATTTATTCAACGTCAAAACTAAACTGAAAACCAATGGTCGATTCAGTCGCCAAACCAACCTTAATTCCGATCGTTTGCAGGCTGATTTTTTGTCGATGTCTCAAAACCAATTGTAATAGTACCAATTGCTATGCGTGTCGGATAGAAGATTGGTTTAGGGTTGAGTTTTCCCAAACCAACCCGGTTTCCAACTTTAATCCAGGAGCACAGCTTGGGGTGGGAAAGCGGGTTATTTTGGGAAAAACTGGTCTTAAACCAACCCTCCATTAGACACACATAACGTTTAGTTCTATGATTGGTGTCGAGATATCGCCAAAAAATCAATCTCTACAAGGTTGGAATCAGGGTTGTTCTGGTCCACCAATCGCCGGGTTAAGTCGCCTAGATTATCATTCAAAAAAACCCAAATCCAACCCAAAGTTCTACCGTTGATTGGTCCGCGACTGATCCCATCCAAAAGCAGCTAGGGTAAAAGTGGTGAATATGGCCCACCTCGATTAACGCGTAAATCAATGATATATGGACCAGTCCACATTCCCCACTTTTTCCCTACTGCTCATCGAGCTAATGAACGATGAAAATTAATGCCATTACAATACCCCATTAAAGCAAACCAACGTTTCCGTCCTCCTTGAAAACACACGAATGTGCAAATTGTCGCTGGTAGCAAAATTAATTTGTTCGGTACGCTCGCGACAGTCGCCCCGACAATAAGGTATACGACGAAACGGGATGAAAACAATTTCGCGCAGCTAGACGAGAATGAATTTAATGGAAACTTCGTGTCCCCTCTCCCAATTTTCCCTGTATACGTAAGCTGCCACGGGAAAACGAGAAAGTGTCACGGATTAATGAACCTGAATCTTTTATTACAGCGCAGTTTCTGGAAGTCGTACGTCCCCAGCGACGTAGGCGGAGAGGCAAGGAGAGCTCATCCTAATTCTCTGGTGCGGCATGCATACAGACCGCCCTAGCGTCGGTCCAACGTCTGGCGGTCTGGGTCTTGCACAGGCCTCTGCTACGGGATCCATTTAAATTATTCAGAAATCGTCGCTCGGGGACTCGAGTAAACCAAAGGCCTTCTTCCGACAGGGCTCAACCCCTAAAGTATGACGCTACGTTCGGTATAGTAACATAACATTTCTAGGATAATACATTGATAATACATGTGGCGGCAAAATTGTACAGATAAAGCGGCTTTCGGAATATCCGCGTGCTCGACCAACCGAGCAATCTGTTAAAACAACGAGCAACAGACTGGACGATTCTCGTCTGCGACAACTTCATTCTGACATTTAGGGGTGGGAATGGGAGGATCAGAGTGAAGTGCTTCTTCTAGTGGGAATGACGCATTCAGGACCGGTGCTGGCCGGCGTTGGGCGAACACTGGCCGATACTGTGCCGATACTGATCCTGTGTTATACAGGCCAAGTGCGCAACTCTACAGAGAATGTTATGTTCTCTGTAGAGTTGCGCACTTAGCCCAATGGAACTTGGACCGATTAAACCCTCAAAAACTTGTACCACGTACTGGTAAGGTAATATTGTAGGGTCGCATGTGACAAACGCAAACTGTTCGTTGCTGGGAGAATCACAACGATGGGGGAATCAGAGCGAAGCCCCTTTCCTAGTGGGAATAACACATTCAGGACCGCTGCTGGCCGGCGTTGGGCGAACACTGTGCCGATACTGTGCCGATGCTGGTCCTATATGAGGTTCTCTGTAGAGTTGTTGGGCACTTGGTCCGATGGAACTTGGCCCGATTAAACCCTCTAATACTTGTACCACGTGATGGTAAATTAATATGGTAGGGTGGCATGTGAGAAACGCGGACGCTGCTGGGAGAATCACAGCGATGGGAGAATCAGAGCGAAGTGCCTTTTCTAGTGGGAATAACACATTCAGGACCGCTGCTGGCCGGCGTTGGGCGAACACTGGCCGATGCGGTGCCGTTACTGGTCCTGTATGACGCTTTCTGTTGGGTTGTTGTGCAGACTTGGCCCAATAGAACTTGGCCCGATTAAACCATCTAAAACTTGGCCCGATTAAACCATCTAAAACTTGTGCCACGTACTGGTAAGGTAATATGGGTGGCATGTAACAAACGCAGACTCTTCGCTGTTGGGAGAATCACAACGATGGGGAAATCAGAGCGAAGTGCCTTTTCTAGTGGGAATGACGCATTGAGGACCGTTGCTGGCCGGAGTTGGGCCAACACTGGCCGATACTGTGCCATTACTGGTCCTGTATGACGCTTTATGTTGGGTTGTTGTGCAGACTTGGCCCAATGGAACTTGGCCCGATTAAACCATCTAAAACTTGTGCCACTTACTGGTAAGGTAATGGGATAGAGTGGCATGTGACAAACGCAGATTTTTCACTGACTCATGATGTACTTAACCAACCCTAGAAAAGCAACTGAAGAAACGACCTTAAAACGACGGTGGTTTCTTCAGTCCTCAGTTAAGCTTTTCGATCGACTACGATATCCACTGTATACGCTCTTTTGCCTTTCAGCAGCCAATATATACTTGCAAGATTATTGAGTGTCGTGCACTTATTAGGAAAAATTATGGAAATTGTATGTCAATGTCGGAAAACGGTTGGCTCGGAAAAAGAGTGCCGCAAGGTGGCGGAGCAAGCTTTACCACAGTTCTTTTTCTTCCCTTATCTGGTTGAATTTTTTTCTCTTCCCGTAAAATATTCAAGGTAGGGGTTAAAAAGAGAGAGATAAAATTAGACATTCCTTGCGGTGAGCAGGGCGCGGTCGAGCAGGGGTTGGTGTGCGCTGCCGTGTTCCACCGGGCCAGTAACACCGGTGCTTTTTGTGGAAAAAGTAAGATCGAAAGGGGTCGCCGAGAGGAGGGCAACCCCTTCCGCATTCACCACGAGGGGCGGAACGGAGAGGCAAAAAATTTGCGACGAGTTAATGAATCTGAATATTTTATCGTGGTTGGAATCCGCGGCGAGTGGACTTGGAAAGTAAGTTTCATCTGGGCACTACTGAAGTTGGTATACCGCCAAGATCGAAACTTTATCGACGTACACCGGCGCTTCGCGACCCTAGACTGAAGAAAATGAGGAGGGGGTGGAAAAATAATATTAAACCGCGAAAAGGAAAGCGTGTGATGACGAGATCTCGCGGTTTCGCGAATCGGTCTTTTTTTACCTCGTTTCTCGGCGACCCGAATCACGAGGCGGGACCGCTTAGGCTTAACTTTAACGTTTCGCGAAACTTAGAAACTTCGCACACTGAGAAAAAATTATATAGTAAAAGTAACAATACTGACTTTTTAGCATAAAAAATAGTTCCCAAGGGGGACGCCTACATTTTATAGTTACGACAATGATAAAAAAATCATGGTTGCAACCGTATTTATAGTTTAACCAATTGAATATAAGCTATCAGAAATTATCTATACAGACGTTCCGCCTGAGAATTATTCGCTATCGCAGAAAACACACGGAGAAAAATTGTTCTATTTCTCTAACAAAACGTAGATCGTTAACAATTTATTGTTGTGGCAGCAAAAATATTTGGCTGGTACAGCAAAATATTTGCTGCCGCAACGAAATATTTGTTGTCCCTATGTTAACCCGGTAAATCCCTTATGGTAACAAAATTCTTGTTGCCCCAACAATTTTTTTTCCTCAGTGCATGATTTACCCTAACCTAATGTCAATAGCAACGATCTACCCTCCCAGCCGGACCAAAGCCTACCTGAGGTAGGAAACGTCGCAAAACCGTAGCTCTTTTATCGGGAACAAGAAACACCCAATGAAGCTCATACCAAACGTTCTCCTTAAACTTTCGTGTCGCACAACGAAGCAACATATCAAAAGTTATCAAGTTTTCTCAGTCGCGATTGTAAAATGTTGACTCGAAATAGAGCGGGCGTGGAGTCCAGTAAAGAGAAGTACGCATGTAAAGCGCCTCTGCCGTACGACCGGATAGAGGGAAGAGGGGGGGGGGGGGGGGTGTTTGATTTTTTGCCCATCGGTGGTTGTAAATTGCGTCGCGTCGTCGGGCGTGGAGGCGACTATAAATTTGTTGAATTAGACGAAGGGAATGGGAGAGCGAGCGACTGAGTCGCGGAGGGTTGCGCTAAGCCGGAGGACAAGAGCGAGGAACGGAAGGGAGCAACAGCGGCAGTAAAAGTAGTGGCGATGGTACCGGGAGCTCCATTTGTTAGAGAGCAATTTTCGAATCTCTTTTATATTTTTCAGCCGAAATAATGGCCGCGGGTATTCGTGCTCTCGCGCTTTTCGTCGGGGAATATTCGCGGGCGCCGCTCCAACTCGTAAGACATAAAGTAACCCGGCGGCTCTTTCGCCGTACGCGCGCGCCAGTGAATCGGAGGAAATAACAGCGCGAGAGCACGGGAACAGAGAGAAAGATATTATTCGACGGAATTCTGTCACGTATGCGCTGCGAAAGCATATCTCGCCTTTAGCAGTGTCGAAATCTTCAACCGAGTGGAACAATCGAAAATACGTATATCGACTGGTGACGAGGAAAGCATGCAGGCGGATTTTGTGTTCGAGTTATCTCGATGACCTCGACACCGTGCGATAAAAATTGGAGAGCGCAGTTTATGCGGGATTAACGAAATCCCAACTGAATGCGAGCATGAATTTCTTGTCAATTTTTCCTTTCGGCGGATAAGGTGAACGGCCCAATTACTGACCACCTAAGCTCCGCGTGGCATTGAAGATCAAAGAACACTTAAAAATAGTGGAGGTACAACTGGTATTACAGAAAAGTTTACAGTTCTAATTAACTGAAACAGGTATTATTATTTTTGACAATCATTTAATCAAATATCTCGGAATATAAGCGCTGCTGTAAATTACCTGATTAGTGTTCTACAATGTTTTCATATAGCTCATATAGTGAACTATCTAAGGCCTCGATCACTGACCTACAATTTTGTCATCTAGTGCATAAGTGACCTATCTAAGGCCTCGGTCACTGACCTACAAAGTCGTCATATAGCGCATATAGAGACGTATCTAAGGTCTAGTCACTGACCTACAAATTTTTCACAGAGCCCATATAGTGACCTATCTAAGGCCTATCTATCGTAGATAATACGATTAACGGTCAGTAATTGGGCCACGGTCAATAATTGGGCCGTTCACCTTCCTACTATTTACGGGAAAAAAAAGCTACTACTTCAATAACCGGAAACTCTTGGTAATCAAATTTATCCCAACAACCCTTGACTAGATCCTGTTTGCACTCTGATGTGAATTAATGTAACCACTGGGTCGACGCTCCATCTGCCGCTACTGCGCTGTCTGACGATCGGAACCATAAATCTTTTTCGGTGTACAAATAGGTTCAGAATAGTTCATTAGCTTCGACAAGTTACTGTTGTACAGCATTATATTGACGAACGTTCCTGCGACGCGAGCTTCAATTTCAGCTGTTAATCGTTTCCGTAGGGAACGACGGGGTAAAACGGAACACTATAGAAAATGCATGGACGAGATAAATTGCGAGATTATTATCCGTCTCGTGCCGAAGTGCGCTCATAAGGACTCTCCTTGACGAGTGTACGTAATCGAATCACTCACTATCGCACAGGCGAGCATACAAGCGGATTTCGTGGCCAAGTTGTGTCGACGACCTCGATAAAAATTAGATAAAAATTGGAGAACGCAGTTTACGCATGATTACCAAAATCCCAACCGAACATGCGCATTACTTTCTTGTCAATTTTTCCTTTCAACGAATACTATTTATGGTGGGAAGAAAGTTACGATTTTTACAACCGGAAGGTCATGGTAATCAAATTTACCCCAAAAACACTTGACAAGTTTCTGTTTGCACTCTCATTGGAATTAATTTAACAGCTCCTTTGACGCTCGCTCTGGCGCATCTGCGCAGTCTGAAAATCGAGAACATCTTTTTCAGTGTACAAATATACTGCATTGAGAAAAAAAAATTGGTTGTATTAACCAAAAATTAACCTTGACATACGTTCAAAGCTGGTATTTGTTTGATACAAATAAAGCATTGTTTTATTAAACAATTATTAGCTTCAATTTATCCAAAATTTGCCGATTGAAACAAACACACTTGTTGTACCAACAAAATACACCTTTGAACGTAGGGGACAGCGGAGGGGCAAAACGGGGTTTTTGGGCAAAACTAAATTTTCCAATAATTTTTGGATCGGACAAGGTGGCAAAACTGGGCAGAAAAGCCTGATGTATCCGATAGAGCCAATTCGGGCATCCAAAAATTATTGGAAAATGACGTTTTGCCCAAAACCCCGTTTTGCCCCGTTGCCCCATTTTGCCTCGCTCTATGTCACGGCGCATTTGCTTAATTCAACTATTTCTTTTCGCAGTGTCAGAATGTTCCTGCGACGGGAGCTTCGTCTTCGGCTGTTAATCGTTTACGTACCCAAGGGCGGGGCAAAACGGAGCACTATAGAAAATGCATCGACGCGATAAATTGCGAGATGAGCGGTCTGTGTTCAAGTGCTCTCTGGACTCCACATCAGGAGTGTCGATAATCTAGTCACTCACTATCACACAGTCACTCCGATCGTATACATGAGTGGTGCGATAACAATTCGATAAACCTTGACTTTCAAGTAAATGGAGTTGAACGCGATCAGCGTAGCTTTAGATGTCGATCAGCGTAGCTTTAGTCCATTCCGGCCAGCCGACAGAGTAACAACGCTGCGAACAGCGGTGCTTCGATAGTCTGAAAGTAACAAGAGAAAAAGAGTTTCGTTCAATAAAGCGTAGATCGAGCCAATGGAATTCATCGCGATGAAACATTTCAAAAGTCTTCTCTTGCTGGCTGCAACGTTTAGCGCGTAATAACTCTAATGACCGTTTAGTCTTTGTCGCGATGAAGTAACCCAAAGTAAAAGGTTTTTATTCGATTTTCAGATGTTGCGCGAATATTCATAATACGCAGAATGAAACGGACTACCTCAACTTTCCCAAGGATTTTTTCATTGGAGCTTCTACGGCCGCTTATCAGATCGAGGGTGCTTGGAATGTCAGTGGTATGTAAGCGTAATTTATCATTTATTGGAATGTGGACCGATGAGCTAAAAAGGACCAATGCGTGTTGGTAGACAAATGCTGATTTAAATAAATCTGAAACTTTGTTCACTTACTTGTATTGATAACAGTGAGATACTTGAAGTGTTAAACCTTGATCCTGATGAGATTTTAAAGTGTCACGCGAGTTTCCTTTATTTTCATAGACCACGGGTAGTTCGGTAATGTGGACGATCTTTCGTCTCAGTACCATCTGTAAACTGACTTACTTTATACAAGAACACCAAGTTCTGAAGAAATTTTTATTCAATTCTGGATTCTCAGGGGAATAGACCGTAAGATTCATTATTAGGCGAAAAGTAGATTCATTATTAGTAGTTGTTGTGGCTCCGGACCTGGCAGGAAAGCACCTAAAGGGATTTAGAATACGATGCATGTCGCTACGAAGGATAATAAAAATGATTATTGGCAATATCAATCGATCCCTAGACTTACCTCTTTTGAGGATTCAACAGGTAAAAGCATCAGTGTGTGGGACCACTTCGTTCACAGCAACACGAGTCACATAAAAAATCACGCTAATGGGGACATAGCTTGCGATTCGTACAACAAGTATAAGGAAGACGTTGCTATACTCAAGGAACTAGGGGTGAGTTTAGAGCTTCCATCGTGTTTAGAATTCCCTTCATTAGCTCCGTATCCCGAGTAGAAATTTTCACGTGTTACATCGGGCCCTGATAAGATCCTGATAAGATCCCGAGAAGGCCTGATAAGATCCCGAGAAGGCGTGATAAGATCCTGAGAAGGCCTGATAAGGTCCTGATAAGGTCCTGAGAAGGTTTGATAAGGTCCTGAGAAGGCCTGATAAAGTCCTGAGAAGGCCTGATAAGGTCCTGAGAAGACCTGACAAGGACCTGACAAGGGCGTGATAAGGCCTTATCAGGACCCTATCAAGGCCCGGTGTAACGCTTGAAAATGTCTACTCGGGATTGCCATTCATAACGCATAATCGCTTCCAATTTAGTTCACAGCTTATCGCATGTCCGTGAGTTGGACGAGAATATTGCCAACCGGTTTCGCGAACGTTGTCAACCGAGACGCAATAGAGCACTACAAAAAAGTTCTCGACGAGCTTTCGGCGAACAACATCGAGCCAATTGTCGCGATGATTCATTGGGATCAGCCGCAGACCATCGAGGATCTCGGAGGTTGGACCAACGAGATGATGGTCGACTGGTTCGGCGATTATGCGAGAGTGCTCTTCAGGGAACTAGGACCAAAGGTCAAAAAGTGGATAACCATGAACGAGCCGGAAGCTCATTGCATAAACGGTTACAGTCAGGGTCAGCACGCTCCCGGTAAAACGGTTCACGGCATCGCCGAGTATCTCTGCGCACACATCGCCCTCAAGGCTCACGCGAGAGCCTACAGAATTTATCAGGACGAGTTCAAGAGCACGCAGAACGGCGTCATAGGTCTCACTCTGAACATGATGCAGTACTATCCGAAAAATCCAGAAACCGATCAATCGGCCGCTGAAACCGCATTCAATTTCTGCAATGGTTGGATGGTCCATCCGATATTCTCGAGAAACGGCGATTATCACGATGTGCTGAAGAATATCGTGGCCCGGAAGAGCAGAGATCAGGGTTATCCGAGATCGCGACTGCCCGAATTTTCCAAAGAATGGATCGAGTACATCAGGTATCTATGATCAATACTCGTTAAGCTAGTGGTTTCGTTCTGCCCAACTGCACTCAGAAAAAAAGTTTTTTTGACGGCAACCGTTTATTTGGTTTAAGTAAAATATTTATTTGATTTAAATAAATATATATTTTTTTTGATTAAGTAAATAGTTACTTAAATCAAATAAATATTTTACTTACACGAAATAAACAGTGGCCACTAAATAAATTATTTTTCTGGATGTGCTTCTACAAATCTACAATTCTTTTTCCTCCTCCTAGCGAAATTCACGTTTATATTTTTGTGTTTTATATTCTTATTTTATTTTATTTTTATTATTTTAATTTTTATTATAACTTTAGTTTAGTTTATTCTTTGTTTAATTCCTTATGAGTTGAATGGTATATTCATTTTCGGCGACGGTTGTACCGTCCTCTTGTAATTGGGCGTTGCCCGTGGACTGAGAAAAACTTACATAGTAAATCGTTCCCAGGGGGACGTCTACATCTTACAGTTACGACAATGACCAAAAATTATAGTTGTAACTGTAATTATAGTTCAATCAATTGAGCACATACTATCACCAACTATATATATAAACGTCCCCTGTGGGAACTATTCATTATAGTACACAGAAAAGAAAATATCTTTGATTCAAGTAAAATTTGCTTGCGGGCTGCCAATGAACAAAAAATGTTGTTTCAATTCTACTTTAAATTCGTTCAATATACCGGATTGAAACGATAACATATCACCTTGCCAGTTTTGCCGTAATTGTTTCAATATCGTATGGAATTTTAAGAATTGAAAATAGAATTGAAACAAACATTTTTTTTCTTTTGCAGCCCGCAAGCAAATTTTTTTCAGCGTAGGAAAAACCATCCTATTTCTCAGTGTGTTTACGAAATAGGGTAAAAGTGGTGAATATGGCCCACCTCGATTGACACATAAATCAATGATATATGGACCGGGCCGTATTCCCCACTTTTACCCTAAATAAAAAAATAAATAAAAATAAATATGCGGGTCGTATTCGCGGACGTTCGATAACCCAACGTTTTTCATTGTTCAAGGGGTTCCGCCGATTTTTTGGGTCTCAATCACTACACGTCATGGTTGGTTGAGACCGGTGAGACCGGCGACGAGCCATCGTTCCTTCGGGATCGTGGGGTTGTCAGGAGCGCTGATCCTTCCTGGAAGCAGGCCGCGTCCACATGGCTGAACGTACGTCAATATCCAACCAAAACTCAATCCACGGAATGGTTTCCCTAATGGAGCGATTTTTCAGATTGTACCAAGAGGCTTTGGTGACCTTCTACGTAAGATCGCTGCCGAGTACGGAAATCCCACGATTTATGTTACCGAGAACGGAGCCTCCGATTACGGCGGAACTGACGATATGTGGAAGGTCCAATTTTATCACGACTACGTTAAAGAAATGCTCGTTGCCGTTAATCGAGATCGCGTCAACGTCAAAGGATACATGGTATGGTCGTTGCTCGACAACTTCGAATGGGAGCAAGGCTACAGGTAAAATCGAATTTCATCGATCGCAACTTGTTCACTGAGAAAAAAAGTCTTGTTGGATTGACCAAAAGTCGCGGTGACATACAAGCTGTTATTTGTTTGGTACAAATAAAGCATCGTTTTGTTAAACGACTATTTGCTTGGGTTTATTCAAAATTTGTCGATCGAAACAAACATTTTTGTTGTACCAACCAAGTACACCTTTGAACGTAGGGTAAAGGTGGAAAATATGGCCCGGTCCATATATCATTGTCTAAGTTCAAGAGAAAAAAGACAAAGATTACAAACACTTCTCGATGAGAAAAAAATCTGAAAAAATTCTGGCATATAAAAGGTGCTGAAAAGATTGTTTGTGCGTAATAATAAATTCAGAATGTTCATACCAAATTGCTGAAAAAATTTGTGCACGAAATTACCCGGCAACCAAATTTTTTTTATTACGAAAATGATTTGTTAATTTTTCTGAATACGTATGAATTTTTTTCAGAATTGTATCTAACACTTGAAAATTACGGTTTTTAACAAATTTTAACATAAAGGAAACGAATAACATTTTGGGATCATTATTATGGACGAACAATCTTATCAGCATCTTCCATATGCTTGATTTTTTCAGATT
>JAPYZC010006295.1:0-11514 GCA_030522665.1 Ichneumoninae sp. A BG-2022a | reverse complement strand
ATGTATACTAAAGGTACTGAGAAGATTAATTTTGCATAATAATAATTGCAAAATGTTATTAACAAATTCATCAAAAAATTAATTGGTTAACAAATTAACAACCCGGCAACAAAACTTTTTTTAATGAAAATCATTCGTTTATTTTTCTGAATACGTATGAATTTTTTCAGATTTTTAAGTAATCGTTGATTTTTGTTCCATAAAAAAATAAAAAAATCAACGATCACTTAAAAATCTTAAAAAATTCATACGTATTCAGAAAAATAAACGAATCATTTTCATTAAGAAAAAGTTTTGTTGCCGGGTAATTCGTTACCCAATTAATTTTTTGATGAATTTGTTAATAACATTTCGCAATTATTATTATGCAAAATGAATCTTCTCAGTACCTTTAGTATACATAATTTTTTTCAGATTTTTACACCATCAAGTACTTGCAATTTTCTCTTATTGTTGTCGAACTTATGCGAAGTCAGCGCGCAGCGAGACTCGCTCCTTAAAGTCCCGAATCAGACTGACTGTCAAATCTACGATGGCTGTGAAGTCGACCGTTCGTTCGTCCGTCAAACGTCCTACTGTCCCAGTGCTCCACGACCGCTTATCGAGGATAATCGTCTATCCTATACCGCGCACGACATTCGTTACAATATATTTTTTTAATTCAAAGCCCAACTGTATAGTACTAGGGAGCTTTTTTTATGAAGCACGAGGGTTGAAGGTTAATAGTGTCTCGAAAGAGGCGGACGAGGAGGAAAAGGAAGTGGAGGATGGCATCATACCGAGGGGGAAACTCGAGATTAAGAACGTTCCGCGTTCGTCGGACCGAGCCTCTCAAGGCCCCTACAAACCTCAAAGAAAACCGTGAGACGTCTCGCGGGCGAACCCGGAGAGGAAACGTCGTCGGCCCCCGCGCACCGGTCGGTGCAGACTAGGTAAATGTTGTCTCACCTTCGCGGCGCACGAGGGCAATGCAAACAGATCCTGAGGCCATATTTAACGTTTTCCAACGAGAAACGAGGAACCGGGATCGAAAGCGTTACCGGGTATATAACGACGAGCTACCGTCAGCAAACGATTTCCGTTCCGGCGTACCGACTGCCAACGGAACCGAATGTATTTTCTTCTTTTTACTATTTATTTTATTTTTCTTATCTCAACTTCATACCTTACTTCCGTTCATCCGAGCGAAACCGACTGCCAGCGAACCGAATGTATTTTCTTCCTTTTTTTATTATAACATTTTTTTTTATCTTAACTTTGCGCCGCACTTCCGTATCTCTCGTCATCCGAGTAAAAATTTCACGAGAGATTGTTGGACGTTTTCCCGAGATGGGTTCACCGAGGAATGCGAGGGGCAGAGAGCGCCGCCGTTTGCTTTAAAATGGAAAAATAATAATTTCATTTGATATTTGATATTTCGCGAGATTCCTGGCTTCTGTGATGTTAACGGAAAGTTTCGAAGGCTCCTCGGAGATGCTCAGTTTGCGCTCTCGCAGTAAGTTAGGCTGGGGCAAGATGGGGAAGTTTGTACACCACGGAGACGGGGCAAAATGGACCGTCGGAAAATGTTCAACAAAATTAATCGAAACACTCGGGAGAACTGAGGTAAGATGGGAACTCCGGACACAGTGCGGGCCGAATTAAAAAATGTCCGTTCTTTCGGTGACGCCGACATCGAGAATACCATTTTGTCCCTAACCCTAATTTTGTCGGGTCTGCGGAATGATATGTAAACAGAGTAATCGGAGTAATCAGTAAAGAGTCAAAGCACACACCCAGAAAAAAATTTATTTGACGGCCACCGTTTATTAAGATTAAGCAAAATATTTATTTGATTTAAATAAATATTTATTTTTATTAAGTAAATAGTTATTTACATGAAATAAATATTTATTTACATCAAATAAATATTTTACTTAATCTCAATAAACGGTGGCCGTCAAATAATTTTTGTTTCTGGGTGCAGTTCTCGACTGATCCGAACGGCTTTTTTTTCGCAGCGGGCTGTTTTGCCCCCAACTCCCTCCTAGATTGATCCGTCGATGTCCAACCAGCGAGAGGAGCGTGTGTACGAAACTCACACGCTACACAGCACGATCTTTCAACGCTACGTCAAAGCGTCACGTGAATATCGTGCCCTTTATGCCCCTCATGAAGCCGATGGTGAAAGATTGGCGGTAACCGTGCGGTGGCGCGATTATCCGCTTAACGATAAAATTCCAGTCCTCCCGTAGTGGAATTTCATTTTCGCAAAGTAGCGACTTCTCCCGTAGCTTTTGGGCCGTCGGACGCGATCCGCCTTTAGGTCGGATGGAACGGAGAGGGAAATTACAAAGGGAGTGGAGTGAAGAATACGCGGGGAACGTTCCATGAAAATAAGATTTAATAAAAAAATTTACAATCCCAACATAACTCGGAGTGTTTCGATGTTTCGTTTGATGTCTCGCAAAGCGAAGGGAGAACCCGACGTTTCTGTACGGCCTCCGAGAGTGTCGGCGGATTGCTGTGGGGAAAGATAGCTATAGAATGATTCGGGTGTACAGGGTGCACGGACAAATGGCCAGTCGATGCTGGAAATGGGTTTTCTGGAAAACGTTGCGTCGCTCTCACCGTAGCACCGGCGAGTGGACAGGGTCGACGGCGGTATCGATTGGCCCTCCAAGAGCAACTATCTATCGTCGCTGCAATCCATCCACGGCTATAACAGAATTTTCTCCCCTCTTTACGATCTCATTCTCACTTTATATATATATATATATATAGGGGTGAAACAAATGTCTGTTTTATTTATTTATTTATTTATTTATTGTATTTTTAACGGGGACAAGTCCCTTTTATACAAAAGGTTTACACGTTTGAAAACAATTTTTAGAATATAACATAAATATAGTTGTCATTTTTTATTATTCATGTAATAACCTAATAATAAGTAATAGGTTTATCTTATGATTCTTTGACGTAGGATTTTGGTTAGATTAAAATTCTTTACCACTCGTAGCGCAATAGGTGTTCTCCCAAGGCTTTCTTCACTTGCCCGATTCCCCATCCAATGATCGGTATCCCTGGTATCTCATTTACTAACGAAGGGATTTTATATATATTTTTTTCCCAAAATTTAAGTAAAAAATATATCTAAATAAATATTCTATTTATTTCTCAGAGTTAGTTCACAAGCCGGGTTTGGCCCATGCCTTTAGTACATTATTCACGGAGACACCAAGACCTTTATCGATCGCGAAGCTCAAAATAGCCCCTTATCGTCGCGCCCCGAAGAGAGAATCTTCCCCTCATAGTGGGTCGATATTCTAATAGTAATCAAAAAAAATATTTACAACAAATTTTTGTTCCCTCATGATTTTTTTTATCTTTATCTCTTTCAGTGTAACAGTTTTGTGCAATTAATGAGAGCCGCGGTGGAGACGGGAAATACGTTTACTCCTCGTATATCGAAATCTCGTATATCTTGGAAAATTTAATGTTTCGACGGTAGTGCTTTTTGCCCGTTTGTACGTTATTTCGCCTCGAGTTTATGATTTCCGTTATTCTCTCACATTTTCCGTTGTACTATCTCTGGGTTTTCCCCGCTGTCCCCCCCCCCCCCCCCTTTACCCACCGGTCCCTCGCCGTGTACTCGTTTAGTTGTCCCGTGACTTTCCACTTTCCGGTCCTTTCCCAAACCCTTCCGGCAATCGGGAACAGAGCCCCGCGTCAGAGTCAGGCCCTTTCATTCACGCTAGGGGTATGTATTATGGTCCACGCCATTGGCACACTATATACCCCAATACACCCCCCCCCCCGCCCACATTCCCATCCAAAACCTCGTTCCTTCTCTCACGAATTTCTCGGAAATTGAATATCGCACGGGTTTCTTATAGACACTACAGAGTACCTACATTTACTCCGAGGAACTATAAATGTTCGACGAATATGTAGAATACGGCAGACGACGCTTTATATAAGTTTATGTATAGACATATATGTATATCATTTTACATATATAAGTGTGAAACGTTGTTTCGAATTCCCGACGTTTCGCGACAGTTCGTGTAGCTCGGTAAGTGGCGTGGAAAGAAATCGTATGATCGTGACGTCATTTCCCCGCGGGGAAAAATGCCAGTCTTCGCCTGTCTCGAACGAAATACCTCCGCATGTTTTATTTTTTATTTAACTCCCGACTGCCCGCTAGGGCAAAAAGACGGGAGTTATGCGTTTGACGGAGGCCCCCCGATTTTGCTGTTGTCGTTGAGGCAAGTGTTTGTCGGAACGGCGCAACGTCTCTTGACAGAATTTGGCACACTAGTTCTGTGTGTGTGGGAGTGCGTTCGTAGCAAAGGAATAAGAAAATAAATGTGAAATGGCAGAGATAATTGACTTCGAAAAAACGGGTCAAAAACCTATTCAGATATATCGACAGGCGCCCGCCATTATCTACTTTTGCTTTTGCGATTATTTGTCGTCTGCTATAAAAATGCTGCAGCTGTGTGGTATTCTACAGTGCATTGAATTCATTCAACGTGTAGTAACCTCGAATACGTGTCGAGCTACGTTTATGCTAATTTGTTACATATATATATATATACACAAGTTGTTTATTCGTGCTTTTCAAAATTATCATTAGTTTTTATTTATTTATTTTATTTTTATTTTTCGCAATTCAACGTTTGTCACAAATGGTCGATTGTTTCTCTCGTAATGGACGTTTGCAATTTTTCCTTTACGACATTTGTCGAGAATTCGTTTTGTTCGCTCTATCGCGGCGTACGTAATGTGGACGATGAGAAGCGAGGTTCCCGGAACGCCGCAGTAGCCGAGTGGGCTAAGCGCCGTGGCGCACGACGTATCCAACCGCGAGAGCGACGGTTCGAGACCGCTCAGAAGAAAAAAAAAAAATTTGTTTCAACTCGTTTTTATTTATATTCTACTTATCGACAGTGTTCCTATCGTCAATAAAAGCCACAGTCCAGCTCCTTGTGTCGCGTATCGATCGCATTCAAGGCGTTACAATCTGTGGATATAAAGGCGCAAGTCTTAAGCTATGTTCTGTGGTTCAACCAATAGCCACTGCAACACGCAGCCTTGCTACAATTCTTTTAGATTATAAATTTTTTTAAAGTAACAATAATAACAAGTAAACATATTTTCTTAATTCACTTTATAGCTTCAAACCCTACGAAAGATTACAACGAATCGTTGATGCTATCCGGATTTTAGGAGAGTTAATTTTTGTTATAAAATTATGGGCAACAATAAATAATAACAAGTAAAAATATATTTTTAATTCACTTCATAGCTTCAAACCCTACGAAAGATTACAGCGAATCATTGATGCAATCCGGATTTTAGAAGAGATAATTTTTGTTAGAAAATGATGAGTAATAATTAATAATAACAACTAAAAATATATATTTTTAATTCACTTTATAGCTTCAAACCCTACGAAAAATTACAACGAATCGTTGATGCAATCCGAATTTTAGGAAAGTTGATTTTTGTTATAAAATTACGGGCGCAGAGATCGTTATTTTTTACGGCAGTATTTTGTTGTCCCTTTAATGTTTCTGCCGCTGTCGCTGTTACCGGTCGTTTTATTCGGGGCGAGCGCAGAGATTGCTCGGAGGTTTTAATCTAAATTCGATTCCCGCACAGAGTCCCTACGGGATGCAAAGGTCTTCCTCTCCCACCTCTGCCGCCCGCTTCGGCTCATGGCCCCGCGTATCGCCAACGAGAGTTCACGCTGGCACGAAACCGCGAATTCATCCTCGATCCTCTGTACCGAGCGCGAGAGAGAGTACCTCGACCGCTTACTCGACGAATACTCGATTATGCGAACGCGAGCGAGGAATCGTATTCCCGGTCTGTAGAGATATCGATATGATCGGAATAAGCAATGAGGAGAAGTCCCTTTCCCCCTCCCCCCTCTTGCCCCGAGCTTCGGTGTCCCGCACAGTTAACCGAGGTATTTCCGTGAAAATCGCGTTTCGCCATAATGGGATCAAACCGGGTATATCGGTAGTTGGCCTGTATAGGTAAACTGGTAAATTATACGGTTTTGTCTATAGAGGTTTGTATCATGAAAATTTAACAATTTTGTTTTTATTAAAAGATTGTCGCTATGTACGATTTTTGTCGGGAGCTCCGCGTTCTCCGTAGATTGGAAAGCAGGAAAACGGTAGTTACGATACGCAGTAAAAGTTTTGGTGATTCGGGTTTCCGAAAGATGGCGCGCATTTTCGGCCCTCTGTCGGAAGAAGTTGTAACTATTTTCGTCTTGCGGGGCAATCAAGGGTAAAAAAAACTTGGTCTATCGTTAACCGTCCGTCGGTCATGCGACGGAAACTTTTTTTTTGTAATTCGACCAGCAGACGCTGTTCCAAAATCGACTGTGCAATCCATGGATTATTCATCCTACCGTCCAGTTAAGATACAGCATTTCGTTTTCAGAGCGTGAACTTCTTGCAGGGATTTGGCGAGTGTCACATCGTCTATTATTTTTATAGATATACTTTTCTTCAAATAGATGCGCACTTGGTCACGAGAAATTGAGCGGGTTTTAATAGGGTGGAAGGTTTAATAAAAATAGACACTTTTTTAAAACTCCGACTGCAAACAAGTAGAAAAATATTGAAATAATTCATGTATGTAACGACAATTAATATTGTCAGCGAACAATATACAGTCATCCGCCGGCTCGGCGAAAAGTCGCCTAGCCGGCGGATCGCAGTGAAATGCATAACTCCCGTATTTTTTGCCCAGGCTGGCAGTCGGGAGTTAAAAAAAGATTCGAATAGCGTAGACGGATACAGTTTTGCTCGAAGCTTTACGTTAAAAATAGATTTTACTCAAATATAGAAAGCTTATTTTTTTATAAACAGCAATCAATTATTCTAATCGTAGATATTATCGTGACAATGATTAATATATAACAATGCCGTGCTTGGTGCATTATTATTACGATGTATAACATTATTCGAACTACCGTGTAAAATCTATATATGGGAATAGATGATGTCTATTCGTTCAGGATATCGGATATTGACCAATTTACTATTTATTTTTCTCCGCGTTTATAATTTCCGATAAAATGGGATAGGGGGGAGCGGGGCAAAACGGGACAGTCGGGCAAAACTCAATTTTCCAATAGTTTTTGGATGCCCCATTTTGTCCCAACAATACATCCGGATTGTCAACCCCGTTTTGCCCCACTTACCACCACCGATACCATCCAAAAGTTATTGGGAAATTACGTTTTGACCCATAATCCCGTTTTGCCCCACTGTCCCATTTTGCCCCGCCCTCCTCTATTAAATTTTATCCACAGCACAAATTTCTGTATTAGGACCGGAGTTTGTTTACCCCGACGGAACTTGCGGAAAAACGACGAAATTTCAGGATCGATAATGATTTTCCTAGAGCCGGTTGTAAGAATACTCAAGGAAAGTCGTAGCCGTCTCGAGATTACGGTTATAGAATCTGCAGCGTGTCCCCTATACTGCAAGAGGTCACCGAGCCGGTTCGTATAACCAGAATGGAAAATCGTTGTACTTGAGATCTGGTACATAGTAGATAGTAGTAGTATCACATATTCGTTCCAATATCGATAATCGATGGTCCAGTTTCGCGAGATTACATCTGCCAGAATCCGGTGCGACGCTTACATTCTATAATTCGCCGGGTCCCTGTGCTCAATATTTCGTACGTGTATATAGTAAAGACTCGATTCTTTGGGTCGCCGGTTCGTGGATAGCAAATTTGTACCTTCTCCAAGGAATTTCGCGGACAGTTTGCTCTTCGCTACGAGCTCTCCTTCACCGTTTTTCTTCGATATTTGCTGAAGTGTAATTTCCCTACCGCTCCCTTAACTTCATTCGTCGATGGTTTGCATTAGCACGCGTGGCCGATATGGACGTGTCTTTTATTTTTTTAAATAGGGTAAAAGTGGTGAATATGGCCCACCTCAATTAACACGTAAATCAATGGTATAGGGGAGAGCGGGGCAAAATGAGGCAACGGGGGCAAAACGGGGTTTTTGGGAAAAACTAAATTTTCCAAAAAAGCCTGATGTATCCGATAGGGCGAATTCGGGCATCCAAAAATTATTGGAAAATGACGTTTTGCCCCGTTGCCCCATTTTGCCCCGCTCTACCCTATGGACCGGGCCATATTCCTCACTTTTACCCTACATCATCGCTCCCATCTTTGAACTCATTTCGGAAACCACAAATTTAAATAAAATGCCGCAGTCAAGAATATTATAATAAAACGAATTGAAAACCTCCCGTTAACGACTTCACAATATCGGCAATAAAGCTAACGGGTGTTGGGTTTACAGTCGAGGCTCGTAAAACTCTCGGAAAGTTAAAACGACAGAGTGAGAGTATCGAATCGTTTTCCCGCGGAGAGGCAAAGATCCTCCCAGCCAGGACTCCCCGGTTCGCCCCGATCCATAAGAGTCTTCCTTCGGTTTTTATCTCACCTACCGGCAGTCTCATTGGCCCATAGTGAACGCCCGAACGCAGGGGCCCGTGGAGAGGGGGGTGTTTTTCCTTCGACGAGGAAAGGATTCCTCGTCCCTTTCTACCTTTTCTCCATCCCCTCGGCTTCGTCGTCGTCTCCTTAGCTATCCGAAGTTACCGACAGGGTGGACGACGGCTCGTCGCCCTCGTTCGATGGAGGGGCAAAAAGTCGCCCCCCGCACTGACTTTCGGAACAGCCAATATCTCTCGCCTCTTCTTCGATTTCTTCCTCCACCCCCCGCCTCGCGTGTCGAATCTGGGACATCGGGCGAGATTCGTCGCGTGGGGGTTATTGCACGCGGTCTCTCGTACCGACTCTTCAATCCCCCCGGGCGATTTCCTTCGGTTTCTCTCCTCCTCGCCGTCCTTTTGCTTCGGACTCCTTTCGTGTCCCCGGTAACTACCCTCGAGATCCAGCGACAGCAATTATTATCTGGCCACCTTCCTCCGGATGTCACTTCCACACGATTCCTCTTTCTCTTCCTTTGCCCACCGTTCGACGGAGCGATATAGACTCAGAGGGCGCGGTATTCGCGGAATAAGGGCGTTAAGGACACCGGATTATCCGGGGAAAACAAAGTTTCCTCGCCCCGATTGTTTAACCCCCCAACGCTGGCTCCTGCCCTGGGAGGGAGGGTTTATTGTGTTTTGCGTAAATGAATATTTCAATGAGAAGTTCCGAGAGGAACGCGCTTGCAAATCGAGTGCCACTGGTTTTACCCGTCGACCTCGCCCACACAGGTATACAGATAGTACGCAAACGCTGAGCAGAATAGAAACCCTTTACACCTCCCAGTTTGTTGTATCGTGCAAATTTGCCAAAGGATTTTCTAAAGGTGTGGGCGTCGCGCGGAGAGCTCCGGGCCCGTGATAAATCAATTAAGGACCCGAATGAATAATCTTGGTGCGGTACGGAGAGTGCTGGGAGGTCTGTGTGTGGAGGGGGGTCACAAAGGCAGCGGTGGTTTCGCAGACTTTGGCTGCGTTTAGAGTTGCACGAGGCTCCTCCGTACACTCTGTCCCGAGTCTGCCACGAGGCCGCTCTTCGCGAGCAACCCCATCGGATCAAGCCGCCGACAAGAGCCCCAGCCAGCGAGCGAACAGGCGGCCATTGTCTGCAAAAGTTCCATTGAATCTGAACTTGGGGGGCCAACGGTGGCTGGTGGCTGTGCCGCTACAAAGGCTTTCTTACTGGGGAATTAATGTGCCGGAAATGGAATTTTTACGCTGGTCCAGTCCACGGCGACTCGTCCCTCAGACGTATATATGACCAGACAGCCATTATCGCTGACAATTTTTTTTTTTTTCATGCGGGGATTTAGCTCTGCTTCGTTGGTCTTTCGTCGTCGATGAACGGAGGGTGTGCGAAGAATCGCGTTGGCCGTTTCCGCGGTCTGTTACTCAATGACGAAGAGTCCTTCCCGAACGGACTATTTGCCGTCACATAAACCGTCCATCGTCTCGTCGCAGCAGCGATGACGAGCTCTTCGTCATCGAACCCTCGACGAGTTTCTCTCGTTAGAGTCTTCGCAGGTTGAGATCAATCTAATCTAGTCTCGAGACGCCAATAGCTGGGAATTTTTTTTTCCATGCGGGGATTTTGCTCCGCTTCGCTGGTCTTTCGTCGCCTATGAACGGAGGGTGTGCGAAGAATCGCGTTGGCAGTCAAAGTGACGCCGTTTTCGCGGTCTGTTATTCAATGACGAAGAGTCCGTTCCGAACGGACTCTTTGCCGTCACATAAACCGTCCATCGTCTCGTCGCAGCGGCGATGACGAGCTCTTCGTCATCGAACCCTCGACGAATTTCTCTCGTTAGAGTCTTCGCAGTTTGAGATCAATCTAATCTAGTCTCGAGACGCCAATCGCTGGGAATTTCTTTTTTCATGTGGCGATTTTGTTTTGCTTCGTTGCTCTTTCGTCGGCGGTGAACGGAGTTGGCAGTCAAAGTGACGCCGTTTCCGCGGTCTGTTATTCAACGACGAAGAGTCCTTTCCGAACGGACTCTTTGCCGTCCCACAAACCGTCCATCGTCTCTTCGGAGCAGCGATGACGAGCTCTTCGTCATCGAACCCTCGACGACTTTCTCACTAACGGCAGTTACGTTATTCGTTAGAGACTTCGCGGGTTGAGATAAATCTAATCTAGTCTTGAGACGCCAATCGACTCTGTTGCCTCGACTCGGGACACACTTCGAATATCCGATGAGCGAGTGCTAAAGGGTTCTTGCGAAAGTACCCGTAGATCTCGGGAACGGCGGATAGATAGAGACCCTTGCCACAGAGACACGAACCTTTCGACCCGGTATCTTTCTTCTCTGACCCCGAAGTGGTCCACCGGGGTGATGTTCTTCGATCGTCCCGGCGTCGTATAGTCGAGACTCCCTTTGCTCCTCGTCCGGTCTTCACCATCCCGGTCTATCCACGGACAGGGTCTGGTGTCGAAGGCCTCTCGTGTGTCTCTCGTACCGTCGGAGCTATACGCGAATTTCCCCGCATAAGGATAACGTGATCGGTTTATTGCTCCCTCGAGAAACAAGAGGCTCGAAGTGGCGTCTGGTTTCGAGCGGGAACACTCGGCAGTGTCCCCTACCGCTTCGACGGTCCTCACGGCGAGGCTATAGACCGACACTGGATCGGGTTGCGATGGGGATCATTCTGGATCAACAACAATTTACCACTGCCAGGCAAAAAGATAATGCCGAATAAAACCGTCCACTGCGCGACGTTGCGAATGAAGGAAATTCTCATTCGATGAATCGTTGCGTACACCGAAAAAAATGTTTGGTAATATCAAACTCAGCTGTAGTTGCGGGTGGCGAAAGAAATATTTGGTCGATTGAACAAAATGTTTGTTAAATCCAAGTAACTATTTGTTGAAGCAACTAAATATTCGGTCAAACTGCTAAATATTCGTTCAATCAACTGAATATTCGTTCAATCAACTAAATATTCGTTCAATCAACTAAATATTCGTTCAATCAACTAAATATTCGTTCAATCA
>JAPYZC010006289.1:0-13544 GCA_030522665.1 Ichneumoninae sp. A BG-2022a | reverse complement strand
TGAACATTCTGAAATTATTATTATGCACAAACAATCTTTTCAGCACCTTTTATATGCTAGAATTTTTTCAGATTTTTTTCTCATCGAGAAGTGTTTGTATTCTTTGTCTTTTTTTTCTCGAACTTAGGCGGCGTCAGTGATTGTGCTAGTACTACCTTAATATGTGGACGAGAATGCTCACTTTGCGCTATTTTTATCGTCGCAAAAAAGGGTTGCGAATTTGATTACACATATGTTTCCGAACATCAGTGTTTAATGAACCGTTGGGGTGAGCGACCTCGATATTTTGTGATACACGATGTATCGGCGGGCCAGTATTGGCAGGGAGGAGGAGGGGGAAGATCGAGGTACGTGCTGGCTCGGCCGAACGACGTCTATCCTTTTTCGAGGAGCAACCAAACCGTGGATGGGTTTTCTCGGTTCTTCGTGATTCTCTGCCAAGCCGGCGGTTTCCAGGTGGATTTGCCCTCTACTCTCGATCCTGATGTTTCCACTCCAGGCTCCCCGTCGTCGCTAACGTACGTGAGCTGAAAACTCGATTGGCCTCGACCTCCGTCTCTTTATCCTTCCTCTTTTCCCTCCCCCCGTATCTGGGGGGCTTCGTGGAGAAAATCCTGTGCATTATACGTCGCGACGGGGATCAGATTGATCATCTCGGGATCTCGGGGCGGAGGGGGAGGGTGGATATCGAGAAAGGAAAATAGCTCGAGCGAATTGCTGAAGCCGAAAGTATAATGTGAAGCTAAAGGCATTTTTTCCCAATCCCGTGAGAAATACGTTTTTTCGCCATCGAGGGACGTACGGACTTCTCGTGGGAAATATTTATTTGTTGATAAATTTATCGACGAACAAGTGAATACAAAAAACAACGAAAAATAAGGTTACTTTTTACTGTGTATCTCTCCGTATACTAATGCAAACAAAAATGACTCCTCCGGCGAAGACTGCCTTTGTCCACCATGTCCGAACCATAACCTTGCGCGTCTCTAAACTCTTCTTCGTTCCATACCTTATTAGCATTATTTTTATATAACGTTTTTCGCCATTGAGGGACGTACGGACTTCTCGTGGGAAATGTTTGTTTGTTGATAAATTTATCGACAAATAAGTGAATACAAAAAACAGCGAAAAAGAAAGTTACTTTTTTACTGTGTATCTCTCCATATACTAATGCAAACAAAAATGACTTCTCCGACGAAGACTGCCTTTGTCCACCATGTGCGAACCATAATCTTGCACGTCTCTAAACCCTTCTTCAGTCCATACCTTATTAGCATTATTTTTATATAATATAAAAATAAAATAATATTATTTTTATTATAATCTAAACTTACGGTATCATCTTTGGCACACAGTAAAATAGGTACCAACGTTTCTTGTTCACAAACGTCCACAATTATTTTCTTATTAATTGTACCAAAAAATCCATTTTCCAAAAATGTCTGTCAATTCTACGAATATTTTTTGTAAAATTAGCAACAAAATAATTGTGTGCGTTTGTGGACAAAAAAAGGTTTGTTAAATGTACAAATCTTTTTTACTTTGCACTCTTGCTTTGTCTCTCTCCGTCGTTGTGCAACATTTGATCGTCTGTCTCATGCATATGCGTACTCTAGGTCTAGTTCAAGTTGGCCGTTGTCTCGGCCATCTTCACGTGTAGTTATAGTAGAATTTTATGTTGTTCAGATTCTTACAACTTATTACAAAATTGCGATCATAATGATAGCCTTATAGCAAACCTTATATACAGATAATAATGACGTGGATATTACTCTAACAGGGCGAACACGCGATCCTTACAACATGCGAAAGTATAACAAAACAGCTCCTTTACTTTCTTCTACGCAAATCGTACAACGGATAATTTACAATAACGTGTTCTGAGGATTCATTTTCGCTCGAGTTACATGTTAAAATAAATTGTAAATTTAATATACTGGAACTTGAAATTTGCTAACATTACTCATATTAATTAAGCATTAATGTACTTTGCTTGTGAAATAAATATACCAGATATGAAAATGACTAATCTTTTGCTTGAAATTTCCAAAAATTTTAATGAAAAATACAAATTTTACTATAAAATTGCAACGCACATGTGTTTGAAATTTCAGAAACGGTTTATGTAAAAATGCTTCTAATACTGTTCATTAATTTTCAAACAAATTTTGTTTACAGTGCACGTTCTTTATTTTCAACGTGCATACAAATTGCTCTGCTAGTCATCTTCACATTTATTTTGTATTTTTGTAGCATTACTTAATTTATTTTAATTTTTCTATTTTTTATTTTTATTAAATTTATTTCATTTAAGACTCCATGTGTAAATATGTGCAATTTGCGGCCATTGGCAATGTAATACCATATTTGTAATGTTTTTTATACCACGCTTGAGGCGACATGTCCCAGGGCGCGAAATCAATGTCTCTCTTTCTGTCAAAGAAGCATGCAATCTTCATCATTTTAAATCAATTATTATATTACCAATTATACTCAATTTTTATAATTTTTATAAACACTCGTACGCGCCTTTCCAAACATCACCCTACTTATCAATATCAATTCACCCCCCTTCCCGTCGGTATCCTCTCCGGAGATCGCGGTCTGCGCTTCGTCCGAGATTCCCCTCACAATCTTCCGACCCTCTCATTACTATCAAAGAAATTAAACGCACGAAGAACCGTGCCTGAGTTTTTGTTGAAATTATCAGCGATCCAGCGTTACCCTTACCGTACAATCTTATCCCGGGTAGCGCGTTGCCTGTCGCCTTCCACTTGCGTTCTCTCGCCATAAAAGGTCGCTTCTCGCTGATCGGCGTCCACACAGGCGAAATACACCTACGTTGCGCATACCTTATTCATGAAACACGTTAACGTATTAAACTCCTCTCCGTTCTCATCGTGCAGGGGAAGGAGAAGGCGCGCATCCCGGGGATGCAAATTCCCGTGGCATATAAATAAAGCGGCGCCGGGCCGCGCGCCACCGCCAATTAAAACGCTCCTTATCGAGAAAGGGAGCGCGAACGCCGTAACGGAAATCGACCTCGGGCATACGCTGGACGCTGACGCGCGAGACTGCCGCCAGCGGCGGGGCGGCAGCACCGTCGGCCGAACTACACTGCGCGAGAGATCCTCCGCACGAAGTGTCGTGGGCAGGCACACCGACGCTCGTCCGGTTTACACGCGATACATATTCGTCGTAAAAACGAAAGTCGACTCGTCCGTTATATCGATCTCGAATCTCGTTCACGCCACTTCGAGGTGCGATAGAGCCGCGTGATTTATTATTATTAAATGTGTAGACGAGGCGGGCCCGATCACCGGCTTCGTTGCGGCGGAAAAATAAATGAAAGAAAGAAAATGAAGAAGCAAGGAACAAAAAGAAAAGGGATTAACGAGGAGAAGAGTATAGGGAATCGCGTCGGAGATACGGTGTCTCGTAAGTGGCAGCTTTCACGCGGGTTTATCGATGAAAAAATTGCACGGGCATTATCGCGTCGTTGATAAAAAGTAAATGAAAAAAATTATGATACATTTTTTTTACACCGTGGTCGAAAGCAACGATTTTTAGTTACGAGTTGGATAAAAACTCGCATTGCGTTCAGATATTAATTAAGGTAGTTCTTGCGAATTGTTCGCAAGGACTGTTCGCACTTCGCATAAGTTTCAGAGACTTTAGAGGGAATTACAAAAACTTTTCGATGTTATACAATTCTGAAAGAAATAAAGCATATCAAAAGTGCTGAAAAGATTAATTTTGCATAATAATAATTCCAAAATGTTATTAACAAATTGAGCTGTTTTTAAATTAAAATTATTCATTTATTCTACTGAATACGTATGATTTTTTCCAGATTTTTAAATTCTCTTTGAACTTTGTGACTACACATTTTTTCCATATAAAAAAGAAAAGTTCAAAGTAAATTTAAAAATCTAAAAAAATTCATACGTATTCAGAAAAGTGAAATAATCGTTTTCATAAAAAAAATGTAGGTTTACGAAAGATTTGTTGAAATTTTTTATTTTTCATCAATTTGTTAATAACATTTTGGAACTATTATTATGAAAAACGAATCTTTTCGGCACTTTTAATATGCTTAATTATTTCAGATTTTAAACCGTCCTCCAATGTTCCTCGAATTTTCACCGCCATTATCGCGTGCGATCGTCCGTAATACCAGTATATTAATTTCTCTTGCACACGCTTCCGTGAAATATTACGATGCGATACGTAATATTATACAACCCCGTTTACAGAATACTCCCATTACAGAGTTTTAATCGTCGGTGCGCTTGTTAAGCGAAACGTTAAACGAAAAAGAAATAGAAAACAAACCTCGTAACGGATAACGACTCGCCGCGTATTGTTGTGGTCGTGCGCGGTGCTGCACAGCTCTCGGACTGTTATAGTCCTAGGTCACGTTCAATGACGTACCATAAACGCTTTTGAAACGCTAATATTTTTCGTCTCACCGAAACTCACGCGTACGCACACCGAACGTCACCCGGTCCGATAACTCGCCGTTTATTCAATTTGGAAAACCGGTGACGTATGCGATTTCTCTCGTGCGACACAACAGAGCGGCTGGGTAATAAAAATCTTTTTCACGTCGTCGGTCTCCGTCCGTGGCCGTAGGGGTGGGGGAGGGGGGGAGGATCAGAGGTCGCTCCCGTGAAGTTTTGCGCCTCGTTTCACGACTCGTCCCCGTTCCGAACGCCACGGGGGATAAAAATCCCATACACGTATATCGACGACCGAGAATCTAAATGGCCCAAGCTTCACGCTGAGTTTTATTCGGGTTACGCCCTTTTGACTCTGAACCGGTCGATATATATCTCTCGCACACGAAACCCGTACGCGTGCCCCGTCGACGAATCGGGGAGTGTCGAGGGGCCGTGAAAATGAATTTGGATCCTCGCCCGCTGTCCGAATCCTCTAACGCGCCCAATACGCCGAATTTTCGAACACGAACAGCTCACTAATAATTCACGGTATCGTCCGAGGCCCGCGGACGATACTCTCACGAGCTTTCAATCTTTTCATACACTCGTTTCGATGTTATCATCTATAGATTTGAGGAATAAATTGTCTCGGCAATATTTATACAAATATATCAGAATAAATATTGGTAAAAATAATAATAATAATAATAAAAATTATTATAAATAAAAAAAAATAGTTTAACTAAAAAATTAATAAATGAATGTAATTCAATGATAATTAGGAAATCGGTAGTATGTATTTCCATTTAGAGGACCTTGCACTGACTATGAGACTCAGTTGGTTGTGTATCCTGTTGGTGGCAAACAGTCGAATGTCCTTCGATGAGCGACTTTAAATCGTTAAATCTCTCAGCCATATAAAGACCGATGCCAATAGGGGTAACAAAATTTAAATTCGACGTTGTATTTTCATACACTCGTTTCGATGTTATCATCTATAGATTTGAGGAATAAATTGTCTCGGCAATATTTATACAAATATATCAGAATAAATATTGGTAAAAAAAATAATAATAATAAAAATTATTATAAATAAAAAAAATAGTTTAACTAAAAAATTAATAAATAAATGTAATTCAATGATAATTAGAAAATCGGTAATATGTATTTGCGTTAAGAGGACCTTGCACTGACTACGAGACTCAGTTGGTTGTGTATCCTGTTTGTGGCAAAGAGTCGAATGTCCTTCGATGAGGGACTTTAAATCGTAAAATCTCTCAGTCATATAAAGACCGATGCCAATAGGGGTAACAAAAATTAAATTCGACATTGTATTGTATTGAGATTTATTGAGTCCAGTGATATTTTCCCTAAGGATCGATGCCATACAGACAGAGCGGTGCTGGATTACATTATAACATGGGTATAACATGAGTAAATTGTATACTGTAAAAATAAAGTGTAAATTTAATGTACTGGAAATTGAAATTTGCTTACCTTAATTACATTACTTACATTAATTGAACATTAATGTACTTTTATTGTAAAATTAACATACAAGATATTAAAATTAAAAATCTTTCCAACACCGTTCATTCATTTTCAAACTAATTTTTTTTACAGTTTACGATATAGTACACAGCGCAATCATTAGTCGATATGACATAGGTGACAAATGATGTAAGGCAGTACAAAGCGCAGTCATTAGTATAAAATCAATGAACGAGTACAGATAAGATATAACTAAAGACAGATATGCGAGCAGATCGCTGGGTGGCTAAAAAGAAGGAATATAGATAAAAATAAAGTAAAGTAAATACAGTCAATTAAAGTGAAATAAATAAATAATTAAGCAGATCGGTGGCGCGGTGCCAGAGCGTTGGAGACATTAATGAAAAAATACTAAATGGAATAAAGGAATAAATTGTCTCACCGAAATTTATAAGAAAATATAGGAATTGAAATTTGTAAAAAAAAATATATATAATAAAAAAATTGTTGAACGAAAAAATTAATAAATATTTGTAATTCAAAGATAATTTATGGGTAAAAATACAGCAATATGTATTCGTGTTTCGAGGACCTTACACTGGCTACGAGACTCAGTTGCTTGTGTATCCTGCTGGTGGCAAGGGGTCGAATGTCCTTCGATAAGCGAAATTACATCGTGAAATCGCGCAGCAATAAAAAAAACGAACGATGCCAATGGCGGTAACAAGAATAAAATAAAATTCGACATTGATAAAAAAATAAAAAATAAAAAAAAATATCGACTAGCAGAGCGTGGTTTCGATCCACGGACCTCTGGGTTATGGGCCCAGCACGCTTCCACTGCGCCACTCTGCTCTTCATGTAGGATGTTCCTTATCAGTGGAATAAAAAATGCTCGAGCCAAAATACACAATTCACACAGCCATCGTTATAGCTCGAACGTAGTGAAACATTATTGCCAATAATCCGATTGTTGATGTTAATACATTGCCCGTTTCGGCTTTGCATTCGTAATTGAGTGATTTTAATTACCACGTTATACTGTTTAATATACTCCAATACTAATTACCATAAATGTGTATATACGAGGTCAACAAATCGTTAATCAGGTCGAATGTCACGACTCTATTGGAATTCTCATTTACGACAATCGCGGAAACTTGTTCGTGTCTTTCCCATAAGTAAAATTTATGAGATTAGTGAGAAAAAACAAAATCAAATGAAATGAGCAAATGTTACAGGAGTTTTATTAATCATCAAAAAAAAAAAGTCTTTATTATCCTTCCTACTCGACACGAACATTTACCCCTTTAACAATGCCATACGAACATTTTTATTCACAAAATTGTCGAGCGGTTGAGGGAAAAATAGTCAGTTGCTATACAAGTGCGGTAAAGCGAACTTTGGACTCACTTCGTAGTCCGCGTATGATGTTCGCTAGACGGCACTAGTATCGAATAATGTTTTCTGTGACGACTGCAGGAGAAGTTCTAGTCCGTGCCTGCTGATTGTCACGCTGCACATCCAGCGATCGTAAAGTATGAAAAGCGTGCGTAAAGTGTGAGAAGCGTGCGTAAAGTATGAGAAGCGTGCGTAAAGTATGAGAAGCGTGCGTAAAGTATGAGAAGCGTGCGTAAAGTACGAGAAGTGTGCGTAAAGTATGAGAAGCGTGTGCAAAGTACGAGAAGCGTGCGTAAAGTATGAGAAGCGTGCGTAAAGTATGAAAACCGTGCGTAAAGTATGAGAAGCGTGTGTAAAGTACGAGAAGTGTGCGTAAAGTATGAGAAGCGTGCGCAAAGTACGAGAAGGTTGCGTAAAGTATGAGAAGCGTGCGTAAAGTACGAGAAGCGTGCGCAAAGTACGAGAAGCGTGTGTAAAGTACGAGAACTGTGCGTAAAGTACACAGGCGCCAAAAGTAGCACTTTTCTTGCATGACTTGCACAAAATACTTTTTATTTCACTCGGTGGGCAAATTGCTGTTTCGCGCATGCTTCGCGTGCGTAAAATCCCCAATTCCACACTTTGTCAAAGAAAATGTTGTACCATACTCGTGCGAAAAACGTTTCCACAACTCGTGTAAAACTCGCCTACGACTCGTGCCGCAAACTCGCACTCTTCAGAGAAAGTTTTTTCGCCCTAGCATCATAATGTATCATTAATCAACGCGAAGAGAGTCTTCGAACTCGGAGGTCCAATTGAACCGCATTTTCCGTGTCCCGCTCGAGCGTTTCTGAATTGACGACCCTTAAACCCTCGAACACTGATTGCCTAATCCAATCCCGCCCCGTGGCGTCCAGAGACACATCCGAGGCTCGTCCGTGAAGTTACAAGTTCAGCGAATACATACATTGTCGGAAATAAATTTGTACCGGCAGCGCGAATAAATCTGCTCGACCGTTTCCAACGTCAGAAGGCGCATAGCGTACAGTGACGTAGTTAACGTTCTCTGCGTACGCGCCGTGCATCAAGCGCGTACGGACCGTGCACTATATGGATACGCTACGAAATATCCACCGTCGGATATGTTCGCGTGTATATCTGTCTATACGGGACATTATTACGTAGGTGTAACCCCGTAACCGAGAGCTCCCGCGAGCAGCTCGAGCGTCTCCGATGTCTCGAGCCCCCGCGGCTCGTCCGCGCATGCGCGGTGAGCGCGCGAGCGCGGACAACGCGCATTAATCAGAGAGCTTTGTCCGGAAGTGTTCGTGGCAGGCGTCGACTCTACCGTGTCCTCGTCCCTGTGGAACTACTCTCTCCTCTCGCGCTGCTCCCGCTGCTCCGAGCTTCTGGTCTCGTCTCACCTCCTATAGTCATGTTGTGTCTCTGCCGCTCTACACACACAGTCACTGTCAACTACCTGACGCACGGCCGGTGGCGAGGCAAAACGAAGAACGTGACTTTGAAGATTCAGCTTCCGCATTACCGAGTCCGTTTCCCGGAGGAATGTAACTGTTTGGGGAAAAAAAATAATGTCGTTGGACGTCACGTGCAAGCTTACCCTTCACCTCGGTATACTTGCTAGAGAAGGAGCCACGTCGTATTGCCGAATCGACCTGTGGCCGAAAATCATGGGTTCAAACGCAGTTCATCCTTATTGTCAAACTTCCGAAATTTTTATTTTTCTGAATCATAAACTGCCGAATATTTATTTTTCTGAATTATAAACTGCCGGATATTTATTTTTCTGAATCATACACTGTCGAATATTTCTTTTTCTGAATTATACGGTGCCGAATATTTATTTTTCTGAATTATACGGTGCCGAATATTTATTCTTCCAAATCGTCAAATTTCTGCAACCGGATTCCAAATCTTCATTTCAGCGAACGTTACTCTTCGAAAATAGCATTCAGCTTTCGAATCTTACCCTTCAGCTCGGTATACTTGCTAGAGAAGGAGCCACATCGTATTGCCGAATCGTCCTATGGCCGAAAATCATGGGTTCAATCGCAGTTCATCCTAATTGTCAAACTTCCGAAATTTTAATTTTTTTCTGAATCATAAACTGCCGAATATTTATTTTTTTGAATTATAAACTGCCGGATATTTATTTTTCTGAATCGTAAACTGCCGAATATTTATTTTTCTGAATCATACACTGTCGAATATTTATTTTTCTGAATTATACGGTGCCGAATATTTATTTTTCTGAATTATACGGTGCCGAATATTTATTTTTCTGAATCGTCAAATTTCTGCAACCGGATTCCAAATCTTCATTTCAGCGAACGTTACTCTTCGAAAATAGCATTCAGCTTTCGAATCTTACCGTTCAGCTCGGTATACTTGCTAGAGAAGGAGCCACATCGTATTGCCGAATCGACCTATGGCCGAAAATCATGGGTCCAAACGCAGTTCATCCTAATTGTCAAACTTCCGAAATTTTAATTTTTCTGAATCATAAACTGCCGAATATTTATTTTTCTGAATTATAAACTGCCGAATATTTATTTTTCTGAATCATACACTGCCGAATATTTATTTTTCTGAATCGTACACTGCCGAATATTTATTTTTCTGAATCATACACTGTCGAATATTTATTTTTCTGAATTATACGGTGCCGAATATTTATTTTTCCAAATCGTCAAATTTCTGCAACCGGATTCCAAATCTTCATTTCAGCGAACGTTACTCTTCGAAAATATCATTCAGCTTTCGAATCGTCATTCGACTAAACGTCATTGTTCCGAATACTAACTTCACCAAACTTCATTTCCCCGAATCGTCAAATTTCCAAACGTCGAGTCGCCGAATTTGCCATTCGTTATTCGTTAGGTATTTATCCTAAAGGTCATTTGTAGGAATCGATTCGCATTGAATCTCTGGGATTCGTATTTTTCAATAGACCAGTGATATTTCGCTAGTTTCGTTGTTAGGTTGAATGGCGATTCGGACGAATGGCTGTTCGAACGAATGACGATTCGGCGACTTCATGTTTGGAAGTTTAACGATTCTGGAAAATGATGTTCGGGCAAATTATTGTTCGGAGAAATGACGTTCCGTTAAATGGCGATTCGGACGAATAAGTTTCGGCCAATTACTATTTCCGAAGAGCTGAAGTAAGGATTCGGAATAATCAAGTTTCGAAAATTTGACCATTCGAAATAATAAGGTTTCGGAAGTTTGACTATTCGGATGAAATGCGTTCGGACCCATGACTTTGGGCCACACGACGGTTCGACCAATTGTAGTTAGTTTCGGCAAAATTATGTGGCTATCGCAGCATCTTGACGACAAATTTGCAACCAGAATTCCGTTTTTATTTATCTATTTATTTTTTATTTAAGCATTGAAAGATTGAGTTGTTCCTAAAGTTTTGATTCAGAACAGTGTCGACTGGTTTAAAAATTCTTTTATCAGACGTATTTCCGTGATAACTGTACGAGCCGTTAAGTCATCACATTTTTTCATTCCATTAAGCGCCATTCACACAAATTAATGACCCAGCTTGAACTCCAATATTGCGTTAGCCAAATTGAATTGAACATTTCATCGTCGCGCCGAATACATTCCCTTCAATTAAACTAATTATCCATTAATATGAACGAAATAATAATGAAAAACGAGTGGGCTCGTGTAAGATTGGAATTTATATCTTTCCTTTTTATTTTTATTTTTAATAACACTAATATCGCATGCTTGTTTTATGCCACGAGCCGCGCTCCATAATCAGGGTATTTAATTTAGCGGCGCTAATGGACTCTCGCGTGAGGCAGAGACTCAAATATATACACTATATGAGGGAGAACGGGGTAAAATGGGGCAACGGGGCAAAACGGGGTTTTTGGGCAAAACTAAATTTTCCAATCATTTTTGGATCGGACAAGGTGGCAAAACTGCGCAGAAAAGCTTAATGTATCCGATAGGGCGAATTAGGGCATCCAAAAATTATGGGAAAATGACGTTTTGCCCAAAAACCCCGTTTTGCCCCGTTGCCCCATTTTGCCCCGCTCTACCCTATATACTGGTGGTCACCTAGGCGAACCAACAGCAGGTAGGGTTTATTCCACGGAGATTTAGACATAGTAGGTATACATTATGCCCGATGGGGGGGGGGGGGATTACTGAACCTACGAATCGTCCTGACGGGCCGTTCCGTATAGTCGCTTACCAAGCCCGGCCGGACCGTTCCACATGGAACGTATCAGTTCCAGGCGGCTTATCAAACCTTGTCGACCTCTCAAAGAGGCTATTTTGGAACGGTGCGCGTGCTCTACCGAGCAGCATCGAAACCAATGGGCACCGGTACTTTCGACCCTCGTTCGATACCGACACACATACACACACATGCACACACGTGAAGCGGTCGAAAACCCTCGAGCGAAAATCTTTTCGCTGCCCGTCCGATTCTGCCCTCTCCACCAATACGTTTCCTCGCTGGACCGTACGAAAGCGGTATCGATTTACCGAAAAAAAGGTGTCACTTTAAAATTGAATTCCACACTCTCGAATCTCTTTTTCACCCGCTTTGATTTTTTTTTTTTTTCTCCGAAAAAAGGAAAAATAAAATACGTTTCTCACGAAATAGTCGTTCGGAACTCGGTAAATGTACAACGGGGTGGCATACCTGACGCTTTTAAAGTTTCACGCGAGGGAGAGGGAGACGGAGAAAACGGCATTTGTAATTCCCTTTACCGGGAAGGGATGCACCTGCCGCAGGTAGAAAGACCGGGAGGGTTTTGCGGACACCAAGGAGAATGGAGAATTAAATGCTCCGACGCATACAGCAGTGATTTAGGGGTCTCGTGGAAGCTCCTAAACCGGCAGTCCAGACACGGAATTGTATAATTTTACCTTATTCTTTTTTCATGACATGACCAGCTTAATTTTAGTTTGTTAAGGTAGTCGGAGCGGTACAGTCCAGCCACACGTGAGTTTCGAGGACAAATTCAAACATTTTTCGATAAGATAAAAAAATCTGAAAAAATCAACCATATGGGAGGTGCTGCAAATACTGTTTTTATGCAGTAATAATTCGAAAATCTTATTGGAAAATGAATGATAAAAATAATTGTTCAACAAATTACCCGGCAACTTAACTATTTTTTCCATGAAAATGATTTATTTATTTTTCTGAATACGTATGAATTTTTTTAGAATGTTTTTGTGATGTTTGAAAATTCATGCGTATTCGGAAAAATAAACGAATCATTTTTATGAACGAAAATAGTTCAGTTGCCGGGTAATTTGTTGAATAATTATATTTATCTTCATATTTGTTGATAACGAATTGGAATTATTATTTCACAAAAACAATCTTTGCAGCTCCTCTCATATACTTGATATTTTTTCAGATTTTTATCCCATCGAGAAGTGTTCAAAATTTTCTGTACTGTAGAGCTCCGACTACCTTAACCCTTTATAAGTCACATCGCGCGAAACCGTACCGAAACAGGACTAACGAACACGGGGTCGGGACCACGCGTTGCTGCGGCAGTGCCTAAGAGTGGGAATAGAGCTGTGACCTATAAAGGGTTAAACATAGCGGCAACAATGCCAATACTCATTTTTGAGATTTTTTATTTCTTTTTTTCTCGCTTAAGGAGGGAGTCTCGCTGCGCGCTGACTTCGCATAAGTTCGACAACAATAAGAGAAAATTGCAAGTACTTCTTGATGGAGTAAAAATCTGAAAAAAATCATCTATACTAAAGGTACAGAGAAGATTAATTTTGCATCATAATAATTGCAAAATGTTATTAACAAATTCATCAAAAAATTAATTGGTTAACGAATTACCCGGCAAAAAAACTTTTTCTTTTATGAAAATGATTCGTTTATTTTTCTGAATACGTATGCATTTTTTCAGATTTTTAAGTAATCGTTGATTTTTGTTCGATAAAAAAAAAAAATAATTAACGGTTACTTAAAAATCTGAAAAAATTCATACGTATTCAGAAAAATGAACAAATCATTTTCATAAAAGAAAAGTTTTGTTGCCGGGTAATTTGTTAACCAATTATTTTTTGATGAATTTGTTAATAACATTTTGCAATTAATATTATGCGAAATTAATCTTCTCAGTACCTTTAGTATACATGATTTTTTTCAGATTTTTACACCATCAAGAAGTACTTGCAATTTTCTCTCACTGTTGTCGAACTTAT
>JAPYZC010006287.1:0-12132 GCA_030522665.1 Ichneumoninae sp. A BG-2022a | reverse complement strand
ATAATATTTTTATATTATTCGTATTCTAAGCCTAATTCTAATTTAATGGAAAGAATTAAATTCTAATTTACGCCGATACTAACGCACGCATGTGAGCGGGGCTAACGAGGGGAAGGAGATATTGCTCTTGGAGCAATTTCTTGTGATGCATTGTTTGTTTCTGGAGCTTTTGTTGTTTTTTTATTTTACCTTGATTTCGTTCAATTCAAGTTAGTATGTAATTTTATTTCGTTAAACTGAAGTTATAATTTAATTTTTATTATTGTTTTAATATGTTTTATTATTATTTTATTAATATTTTAATATTATTCGTATTCTAATCCTAATTCTAATTTAATGAAAAGAATTAAATTCTAATTTACGCCGATACTAACGCACGCATGTGAGCAAAGCTAACGAGGGGAAGGAGATATTGCTCTTGAAGCAATTTCTTGTGATGCATTGTTTACTTGTAGAGCTTTTGTTATTCTGTTTTACTTTGATTACGATCAATTCAAGTTAGTATGTAATTTTATTTCGCTAAACTGAAGTTAGAATTTAATTTTTATTATTAGCGTGGGAAAGGGTTGGGGAAATTGGCGAGTAAACTTTCGCGGCGCACTGCGACTTTTTCCTGAGATACGAACATCCCAAAGGGCCAACTTTGCTCATCGAGAGGCGGTACGGAATTGAAATCGGGAGGTCGGAAAAGTTGGCAGCATTTTTTTCGTTCTTTTTAAAAATAAAGTCACCGTGTAAAACGAATGTTTATATGCAATTTAATTTTTATTGTGGAAAATAATGAGTTTCTCATCCGTCGCCGCGCGGTTCAGGCCGCAGTGGTAAATCATTTGTTCCGAGATCGATAAATTGCGCGGTAGCGAACGTGTAAGGCGGGAATGATTCGCGATCAAATTACAAGGTCGCTGGGAATTCCATCGCGTCGGAGGAGTAATCACCTGGTGGCGAGGCGACGGGGCGTTCGAGTCGATCATCGAGACGGCCGATATCATCGTTTGATATAGATAATCGAACCGCTGAACAGTCGGTCTTCTGCGCGATAGATCTCTATTGATCTTTTATTCGCGAAAGTTGTCGGTGCTCTTATTTTCCCATCTATCGTCACACGAACAAGCTCACGCAGTAAAATAAGGTTTGTACTTTTAACAAACTTCTTTTTGTCAAAACTTCTTCTTGTTAATATAACGAAAAAAGAAAAAAAAATTGACAAACATTTTACATTGTAAAAAAAAAAAAACATTGATAAAAAAACATTGTAAAATTAACGTTTTGTATAATTTTTTTTTAAATGTGAGCATTCGTAAAAGACTGGTTGGTAGTTTTGTTTTATACTGCGCAGTCGCAGCTGGTACAAGAAGCGTCTACGGAGTAGTTTTCTCAGATCATATAACGTAATTTTAATTAATGCAAAAGCGCGAGCAATATTATCTCCGCGGCAGATGGTATCCGAGAGTGTTCTTCGTACGTCGGGAAGGAGATTAGATTTTAGTCTCGTTCGTCGTCGATCACCCAGTGACGCATAGAATTTGACGGCGACGCACGGGAGAGCGTAACGTCGTCCCTCTACGCTATATAAACATACACATATATATACGTATAAAAAAAATATATTAAATATAAAAATTCAACGGAGCGCGAATTTACACGCCGAGGATAGTAACGGCAGGCAGAATGGAAAGAGAGCGGTGCGTGCGAGTCCGAGATAAATATCTTACGGCTCGGTTGACTCGGCCATGTGTGTGTGTGCGTGCATGTGTGCATGTGTGCGTGCGTGCATCTATGTGTGCGTGCGTATGAGGGTGAGCTTGCATGTGTGCGTGTACGTGTGCGAATATATGCGTGTGTGGGCACGTGTGTGTGCGAATATATGCGTGTGTGGGCATGTGTGTGTGTACGAATATATGCGTGTGTGGGTGTGTGTGTGTGCACGTGCGAGCGTGAGCTTGCATGTGTGCGTGTACGTGTGCGAACATATGTGTGGCTGTGTGTGCGAAAATGTGTGCGAATATATGCGTGTGTGGGTGTGTGTGTGTGTGCGCGCGTTTGTGTGCATGCGTGTGCGTGTGTGGCCGTTATAACTTTACCGTACAGTATCACCTAGTGAGTTTCTAGAGGGTTTTCATAGGTATAGGATATCGCGTGGCAAAAGATTTTCGCGCGACCGCGACGGTGGTCCACGCCGCCCCGCACCCTCCCTCCCTGACTTATATCCTTTCTGACATTTTCAGATATTCTATTACCACGAGCACGTTGTCCCGCGTACCCCTCGGCTGGCCGCAAAAACGTAATAAATCGTTCCCTCGTATCCGATGTACTCACACAATGTACACGATTCCCCCCCCCCCCCCCTCGACCCTCCGGTCTCGTGGATTGGGTAGCTGTTTCGCTTTTTCTAACGTAGCGTGATTCAAGAATCTGTCGCATTTATTTTATCGGTACACGAAGAAAAAGCATCGCGCTGCCCCGATGAGTTCGATAATTCGTTTCTTAAGGCGCATTGTGGGATTTCAACTATTTCGGGCGAAACACAAACAAAAAAATAAATTTACTTTGTCTGTTAAAAATATTGGATGTAAATCTTCCCCAATTCATTGCCCGATGTCGCGACGATGTTTTCATCGTTCGAAAAAATTCCCGTGTATAAAAAAATTGTAGAAGTTCGAAAACAAAAATTAAAAAGAAAATTTAAAAAATGCGTTATCTTCCGCAAGCCATTCGGACCTCTATATTTTTTTACGCGATCGAATCTTTTGTGCGATTTTTTTATATCTTTGATTTTTAATTCCGATACATGAATAACAGCGCGTTTTTTCTGCCTGAATATTTTATATTTAAGAAGGTTTAAAAAATTGCCCGATGTCGCAACGATGCTTTCATCATTCGAACAAATCCCCGGATGCTGCATAAAAAAAAATTTTAGAAGTTCGAAAAAAAAGATAAAAACGAAAGTTAAAAAAATGCGTTATCTTCCGCAAGCCATTCGCACCTGTATATTTTTTTAACACGATCGAATCTTTGGTGCGATTTTTTTATATCTTTGATTTTTAATTCCGATAAATGAATAAGGGGGCGTTTTTCCTGCCTGAAATCGTTCCGCTCCCTCTCTTAAGGGGGTTTAAAAAAAGCGGGTTTAAGTTTGACGTTGTAGGGGTGGAAAGGCTTTCGCGCGTGTGTTTCGTTTGTATGAAAACTATAAATACACGAACATACAGTAGCCTAGAGACGGCCTGTACGATTACGAGTTTGTAGGTGTATCGCGAGTATACGAAGCCATGTGGTTGGCTTACAGTATAGTTGCTTTCGGAATGGCACGCAGCTTTGTGCGGTTAATCACTGAGAACGGCTGCCAGTCACGACGCGCCCAGTGATACGTATCGATGTTTCCTCTATTCGACGAGAGACCGGCAGTCAGCGCCGATACAGACTGGCAATACCATTTTGCTTGGCTGTCACTCTCCACGCTTCGATATTCCATTTATCTTCTTGACCGTCGCTGTTATTTTTGTTCCAACCTGCAATCGATTTGTCCTTTTGTCCCTTCCCCGCCGAAACAACGTGGAAACTTCAAATTTTCACATTGTCTCGTCGGAATTTTCTTTTTGTTAGCGAAACCAATTTTATTTTGCAATTTTCTCATCGCGGAAGGTCTGCGAATAAAATAAACACTTTGTGAGATAGGGGAATGCAGAATTCAAATTTTTTAGACCCTTTTTCAATGTTTTTGTTCGGACCTGCAATCGATTTGTCCTTTTGTCCCTTTACCATTGAAATAATGTGAAAATCTTTAATTTTCACATTGCCTCGTCAGAATCTTCCTTTTGTGAACAAAATTACATTTTTTTACGATTAAAATTAAAAAATGAGGAGGTAGAAAAGTACAAATTTCTAATTTTTTGGTCCTTTTTGGATGTATTTGTTTGAACCTGCAATAGATTTGTCCTTTCGTCCCTTTACCATTGAAATAATGTGAAAATCTTTAATTTTCACATTGCCTCGTCAGAATTTTCATTTTGTTAACAAAATTACTTTTTTTGCGATGCAAATTAAAAAATGGGGAGGTAGAAAAGTACAAAACTCCAATTTTTAGGTCCATTTTTTATGTATTTGTTCGAACCTGCAATCGATTTTTCTTTTTGTCCCTTCACCATCGAAAAAACGTGAAAATTCCAAATTTTCACATTGTCTCGTCAGAATTTTCTTATGTTAATAAAAACCATTTTTTAGTTAATAAAAACCAAAATTATAAAACTGGCGAAGTGCAAAATTCGAATTTTTAGGTCCAGAATGACCACAGAATCTCTTGAAGAAAAAATGTCCCAACATTCGCCGGATTAACCCGGTGCTTTTATGTTACCGACAATTTCCACCTTTTCCCTACCAGTGTCAAGCCTGTCGTACCTTAAGGCGACGTGCCGCCGTAATTAATATAACTGTAATTAATTACATTCGCGACCGCTGACCATTTCCGGCTAAAAGCAATTTGCCTACGAACGCAAATGGTCGGCCCGATTAAAAAAAAAAAACTAAGTTTTCATTACCGACCGCGGAACACGACATAGTCTTAAGGTTCTCACCGACCTCGCCGGGGCTGAGAAATAAATCTCCTTCGCTAGGCGAGCAGCGGAAAGCCGCGGAATGGCATGTAAAACGACCCATCGACGATTAATTTTAATAACGAAATATAAATACGCACTTATCTCGCTATTTTAATTAATACATCCATCTGTTTTTTTCTTTTTTTTTCTACCACCGAAATCGCCCCTCGTACTCGAATAATTTCCCAGCGAAACTAGCGAGGGTTTCGAGTTCCGCGCTAACGTGAGAGTCAATTGGCTCGAGATTCGAGGGGTTGAGGGAGCGCGAGGGTGGGAGAAATATTGTATCGCGAGCGTGGTTAAATATCGAGGGTTCTCGAGCGTCGGGCGATCGTTCACGAGGGTTCTGCCGTTCTCCTCGTCAACTCGTTTATATTTGTCTCATCCACTCGCACCCTCGGCAAATTGCACCGCGATTTTTTTCACCCCTCCCCCGCCCCTGTTTAATTCGAATATATTCACTGAATCCAATGCGAAAAAAAATCGAATCTGTCGGATATAAAAATGGAGATTGAAACGGAAGAGTGGATAAACGGAGCGACGGCGTGAGGAGGGGGAGGGGAGAGTCGAATTTTCCCGAAAGGTCGAAGAGGTTGAAAGAATTTCCAGCGGACACAGGAAGGTACTTAAAGACGGAAGGGGGTGAGAGGATTGCGTCGAATAAAAGCTCCGAGCGCAGTCGCTTTTGGTCCTCGCCAATGTCTAGAATATCCTTGGATAAAGATAAGAGCCAGGGAGATGTGTATATATATATGTGTATAGATGTATATGGGAGGAGGGGAGATTCTCGTCGCTCGAGCGCGAAAAGCAAGGACACGGGCCCTCTTTCGAAACTCGGCTACTACTCTTCCCCCCCCCCTCACCCCTCCCGTTCGAGAAGTAGAATACCCTGTTACTTAAATATTTAACTGGCGCACTTCCGGAGGTGACTAGTATATTTTCATCCCACTCTGTTCCGGCGATGGGGACTCGGTATCGGCGCTGGTAAATTTATTATCGGGCTAGCGACAATAGTTTAACGTAAACATAGGGGTGGGAGAAAACTGAATAAAATAGAATACGATAGAATAAAATGGAGTGTTAAAAATAAATTGTAAATGTAATGTAATGGAACTTGAAATTTGTGATATTGAAATATCGGATATTAACAATGGAAATGTTTTGTTTAGCGAGAATAGTTGAACATAAGCATTGGGGTGGGAGAAAATTGAATAAAATAGAATACGATAGAGTAAGATGCAGGGTTAAAAATAAATTATGAATTTAATGTACGGGAACCTTGGAATTTGCTTGGATTGTTTGCATTGATCAAAGAATAAGATATTCTTTCGTGATGTTGAAATATCGGATATTAGAAATGCAAATCTTTTGCCTGGCGACAATTGTTGAAGATAAGCATAAGGGTGGGAGAAAATGAAATGGAATAAAACGGAATACAATTGAGGAGAATAAAATTGAGTGTTAAAAATAAATTGTCAATTTAATGCACTGGAAACTTGAAATTTGCTTGCATTACGTACATTAATCGAAAATCAGTGCACTCTTTCGTAAAATTGATACATTGGATATTAAAATGATAAATCTTTTGCCTGAAATGCATCACTAATGTTAATTAAAAGCAAGCATTTTACTGTAAAATTGGAACGCACATTTTGAACGAAATTACAGAAACAATTTACGTAAAAAAAGAAACTTCCAATATTGTTCATTAGTTTTCAAACAAAATTTGTTTACAGTGCAGAAAAAAATAAAGTAACATAAAATAAAATAAAATAACCAACCTACAGTACAAAAATAGTGAAAAAAGTGGATTCGAGCACAGCAACGAACATTAACCGGAAACGGACAGAAAAATCCGGAGGTGCTGAAACCCTGCCCTTACAAGGTTAAAAAGCATCCCAACATAAAAAACAAAAAACACCTCTCGCCACTGTGACACACCTCAAAACCAAATTTCCCGATCGAGCACCCACCAAAATCCCCAACAACCCGACCAAATTCCGATTTTCCAAAGTCTCCATAATAATTCTTATCATTATACTTTCCCCCCCAATCAATTCGATCGAATCCGGGTGAAAGCTCTCTCTCTCTCGTCGGTCGACGACAACGTGGCAAATGAGAAATAATAAATCGCTTCGAGTCCCCGAGGCACGAGCGGGGCGGAGAGGCGGAGGGGGGGATCCAGTTTGGTCCGCGTCGGCCCCTCGAGCCTTCCCGTACCCGGCCCGTTGATCAATGGCCCGTGTGTACCGGTCACTCGTATGAAAAGTTGCACGAGCCGTGCTATCTTCCTCGCTCGTTTCTCCTCCGCCCTCTCTTTCATTTCCAACCCTCTCTTTTTCGCGCGCGCCGGGAAGGGTAGGTCGGGCGGGTGGGGGGGGGGGGTGTAAAGTGCGTGCGTTAATATCGGCCCATTTCCAACTGGCTGGTTCGCCAACTCGGTGGGTGGATTATATTTTCGTATGGATGTATAACGGCTATCGCACTGCGCCCTACACTTGTGCGGAGTTTCGTCCGGGAGTTCGGACGAGTTGATTTTTCAAAGGGTATAACAATAACAGGAAAGGGGGGGGCGTCCAGTCGGGCGTAGAGCGGGTCGCGGGAACGAGCCCGTGGAGCTTTAGATGGGTAGCCATTCGTTGCGAAACGAGCGCAACATTATTACCGGTCAAACGCACGCCGAAATATGTAAATCTAGGAGGGAAAGGCCGAGCGACCGAGCGAATAAAACACCGGGCGCGGGGGGGGGGGGGTAAATTGGATCGCGGATACCGCGAAATAGGCGAATGCAAAAAATATATTGCCCGCACCGATCAACTCGGCGCTTCTCACTCGCTCGGTTGCACGGTGATTTTTTTTCTTTCTTTTTTTATATACTTCCCGTTTTACGTCAAATACATCGACCGCGGCATCCCCGAGGCTACTTGTTTTTATTTAGGTGTGGATTTTTTTTTTTCTTCTTCTTTTTTTCCAATTTCGAGTACATCGTTGGGCGCGAGAGGGAAAGCGTTTGCGACCGCGCCCGGTCGGTAAGACCTTCTGTTAATTTACCATGATTAAGTGGTAAAAATCAGCTAGCTGAATTTGAAATTACCGGTTATAAAATTTTTTGTAAATTTACCGTAAAAATCTATAAAATCTGCCTATCGAAATATAAAATTACCGGTTGAAAAAAACGGCAAACCTCACCTTTGTCGTGGTGAAATTACCAATAACACATTTTTGTTGCAACATTACTGTAAAATTTCTTTTGAAAATTCACCATGTGTCGATATTTTAAACCACTACGAAACCGTATGATTTTATTACAAACATGGTAATGTTCAAACCGGTCACGTACCGCATTTCTACGGCAAAAATACGTAAAATTACCGGTAACATTCACCGCTCACACTTATTCGCGACCGAGCCCGGTCGGAAACAGCGCAATAGATTTGCTGTGTTATAAATAAAATAAATAAAATAAAAAATAAATAAAATAAATAAAATAAATAAAATAAATAAAATAAATAAAATAAATAAAATAAATAAAATAAATAAAATAAATAAAATAAATAAAATAAACATTTCTTGCCCTCTTTCCCTGTCTCTGAGAAACACAAGTCTCTAATCCGCCGCTTTCCTTTGTTCCCGACTTTCGATGATAAATCGACGCGGCTCTTCGCGTCGTATTCCGAAGTCGGCGCGCGCAGGGGGCGGGAAATTCAAAACGATAAGAGGGTAAAAAAAAATCTGGCCTCCCGGTCGTGACCTCTAGGGTGGTTAGCTTTTCCTCGATGCCTCATCGGGCCTCTCCCCTTATCCGTCGGCCGTCGATCGGCGGGAATCCGAGCGCGAGAAACGCGAGGCGATAAGGGAACAGACAATATGGCGCCCGTCGCTGACCCAAAGCCCCGTCCACGATTCATTAAAACGAAGCCGAGTCCTATCTTCGGATCGCCGACTCGTCGGTACCAACGGGGTTATCGGCCCTCCTGTGCCTCCCCTTCCCTCTCCCTCCCCCTCTCCCCCCACTCCGTCCTCTTTTACGAGAAATAACCAACCGCCTGTAAACAAGAGTAAGCTCGCCGAAGACCGAAGATCTCCGTACCGAGTCCGTGTATATTTGCTTACGACCTGGGGGAGGAAAAAAAAAGAGGTTGGAAAAATCCTCCGGGTCGAACGCACGGCGTTTCGTGGAAAACACCGATCCGTAGCCGGGCCGTTTACGCTTTTACATTCAACGTGTGATTTATTTTATATTTAAAAAAATTTTGTATAATAAATACTATCGAATGTTGGGGGATTCTTTTTTTTTTTTTCTATGTTCCGTTCGACTCGGGACGGGAAGTTGCGTGGGAGATTCGCTTCAAGGGCGGAGAAAATTGTACCTCAATTTTTACTGGTATGAAATGAATGTTTTTTATTACAATTTTTGAAAAATCCTTTTCATTGTGAAAAATTGTGAATAGGCAACGGTCGATAAATAGGCGATCGGAGTTCCAACCAGCGTGGATCATTGATCATTGATCACACGCTAATCGGGGTGGTTCTTATTCACCCCTCTCAAAAAACTATTTTTTTCGCACAATCTTTCACGAGGCAGATTCAACGCCCCATACAAATTAAGTTTTTCCGTCAACCAATTTTTCAAAAATCGTCAACAAATATTTTTTGAGAACTTTAATTTTCTTTTTACAGTTTTCAAAAATCGTCAAAAAATATTTTTTTTAAACTGTAAAATTCTTTTTACAGTTTTCAAAAACCGTCAAAAAATATTTTCTGAAAACTGTAAAATTCTTTTAGAGTTTTTAAAAATCGTCAACAAATATTTCTTGAAAATTGTAAAATTCTTTTTAAAGTTTTCAAAAAATGCCCGAGTACTCTCAAAAGTGTCGACGGTGCAGCTGGACTCTCCCTTAGACTAGGGTTCCGACTGAGAACATTCCAAGGACCTAGGCCGGGACGAGCTGCGATGCTCGGGGATGTCTCCAGAGAAAGAGCGGTAGAAGGAGGACCAGCCACTCACATCCGGTGAGCGGGAGGCTGGGCTTTCCGGGGAACTCGTCCGTGACTTCCTGACTGACAAGCAATTATGCCCGGGGCTCGGGAAGGACCGGCGCTCCTATCTTCCCTTGCCAAAGAAAAAGAAAAAAAAACATCCCTCTTCTCTCCACATGAGAATAATTGTCCGGGATTTTTCTTGCGTCCCAAAACGATACTGGTAGAGCAAACGGACTTTTTCAGATTTTTCGGACTTTGCCGAATTTTTTCAGATTTTTAAGTAATCGTTGATTTTTGTTCGATAAACAAAAATAAAAAATCAACGAATCATTTTCATTAAAAAAAAGTTTTGTTGCCGAGTGATTTGTTAACCAATTAATTTTTTCAGATTTTTACACCATCAAGAAGTACTTGCAATTTTCTCTTATTGTTGTCGAACTTATGCGGAGTCAGCGCGCAGCGAGACTCCCTCCTTAATCGTCGAAAATCGCGCACATGCAAGAGAACACACCGGTGTAAAGCTGAAGTGCGTGAGGGACTAGACTGAAGCCTACTTTAATATTTTGTTTTAATTTTTAACTATTTTTATAATTTCTTTTAATATTTACCTATTTTTATCTTTTGTTAAATTTTTCACATATTAAACAAAAAAAAATTATTTCTGCCTTTCTCTTGAGCTTGACGGCAGCTAGTCGGGAGCTTGTCGTTCTCCCCGTTGCGAGCGCTCGTACCCGAGTAAAATAATTAAAGGGACTCACAATCAGGATCTTTAGTAGAAAATTCTCTTTCCCGAGAATCGCTGCTACACGAATTAAAATTTAAAAAATCCCTCTTCTCTCCATATGAGAATAATTGTCGGAGATTTTTCCAGGTACGGCGATTCTGATGTCGCATCGTCGTTCCCCGTGCACTAATCGTCGAAAATCGCGCACGTGCAAGAGAACACATCGGTGTAAAGCTAAAATGCGTGAGAGACTAGACTAAAGCCTATTTTTATATTTTGTTTTAATTATTAACTATTTTTATAATTTCTTCTAATTTTTAACTATTTTTATAATTTCTTCTAATTTTTAACTATTTTTATAATTTCTTCTAATTTTTAACTATTTTTATAATTTATTTTCATTTTTATCTATTTTGATAATTTCTTTCAGTATTTAACTATTCTTATCTTTTGTTAAATTTTTCACATATTAAACAAAAAAAAATTATTTCTGCCTTTCCTTTGAGCTTGAGGGCAGCTAGTCGGGGCTTGTCGTTCTCCCCGCTGCGTGCCTGACTAAAATAATTAAAGGGACTCACAATCAGGATCATTAGTAGAAAATTCTCCTTCCCGAGAATCGTTGCTACATTAATTAAAATAAAATAAAAAAAATCCCTCTTCTCTCCATATGAGAATAATTGTCGGAGATTTTTGCAGGTACGGCGATTCCGATGTCGCATCGTCGCTCCCCGTGCATTAATCGTCGAAAATTGCGCACGTGCAAGAGAACAGACCTGTGTAAAGCTGTTGTGCTTGAGGGACGTCGACAGAAAATGGAGACAAGCGAGGCTGAGTCGCACTGCGATGTATGTCGTTCAGCTGAGAGCGCCGCGACTCGCCATGGGAGTTCGCGAGGAATGCGTGGGCGTGACAAAGGAACCGACGCTTGCCCTAAACGGTTATCGTCGACTAAACGGTGCCGTTCCTTTAGAGTTCTCGCACGGTAATCCACCCCTTACACGTTTGTTGCACTCCGCGCCGGTGGAGATTTTTCTCTCGGCGTGATTACTCTCAGCTCCGAGCGCGTATCTGCAAATGATTATTTTTCGGTCGCGGCACTATCGGTGACTCGCTCGGCCGCTGTGACAATGCGTCGGGTCGAACTCTTACTTTCCATTTGCAAATGCTTTCTTAATATTTCATCGGCCTCGGGCCACGTGCGCGTTTCCTTCTTCTCGATAGGCGCGGGCGATTTATATTACATGCGATTGGATTTATCACGCGAAGAGCTAAATGGGACCCGGAACGGATCGAGCCGATGGGCTGGGGTAAAGCTGAATTCAACGGGAATCGGTTATTGTTTTGATATTTTTTTATTTTCGTCCTTCTCGATAGGCTCGGGGGATTTTATTTTTATATGGATTTAAATTTAGCATGCGAAGAGCGAAATGGGGCGCGAAACGGGCCGAGCCGACGGGCTGGAGTAAAGCTGAATTCAATGTGAATCGGTTATTGTTATCTTCTTTTTCATTTTTTTTATGTTTATATTTCTTTAATTTTTTAAATTTTGGTATTTTTGTTTTCCGTCTTTCCCGATAGGCTCGGGGGACTTTATGTTACATATGGATTTAAATTTATCACGCGAAGAGCTAAATGGGACCCGGAACGGATCGAGCCGATGGGCTGGAGTAAAGCTGAATTCAACGGGAATTGGTTATTGTTATCTTTTCTTTTTTAATTTTTGTTCTGTTTTTTTTTTTAATTTTTATTGTTTTGATATTTTTTTATTTTCGTCCTTCTCGATAGGCTCGGGGGATTTTATTTTTATATGGATTTAAATTTAGCATGCGA